>CBVK0102891964.1:0-11027 GCA_900067695.1 Picea abies | reverse complement strand
AAAACATTGGTGATATTGGTATTTTTGTGTTTTTATTTCTTTATCCATATGCTCATAGTTTTAGTTTGTTTTAATTTAATTCTTGCTTATAGTTTTGTTGTTCTTTTCATAACCCTTTCCTCTACAGCTGTCATGCCCAGTAAGACCCAACTGGGCATGTAAGCACCCTTGATTTTCTCACAAGATGACGAATTGGGTGCAAACAAAGATCATTGACTTATCGCTACAGGCGATAGTATTGCTTATTGGGCGAATTACTAGTTCTACTGCTCTACATCAAGCGTCCCGTGCACAGATGAATTGTGCAGTCCAGTGATTAAATGCACAATTTTTTTATTAGAGTACCACATTTCTTGAGTGTATGAAAAGGTAGTTGACAGATTGTCGTTTGTGGACACATATGAACTTCGGGTTTGGGACCATTTTGTGTTCATTCTTTTTTGAGAGAGTTTTGAGTTTTAGTCCTCGAGTAGTGGTACGAGGACATCATGCCTCGCTTCCTGTTGTGTGTAGATGGGCAGTATTACTACCGCGACAGGGTGGCAGAAGGACCAATGAGTCCTTTAATGATGACTTCTTCATGTGGTTGTCATGACAGATCCCAGTTATAGAGGATTACCCCTATGCCGAGATTGATTTTTCGAGAGACCCTGAGATACTAGTACCTCCTGGTGAGGAGCGAGGGGAGATGGGTAAGTCTCCACCTTTGTAGTTTTTTTTGTTGTATATGTAATTTTTATGTTGTTTTGTTATATATATCATTTTTTTTTTTATTCCAGAGTATTTGACGGATATGTGTTTATTGTGTGTAGATGTGAGACTAGTGTGAGCCGCTGACTATGTGAGGAACAGGCATTGTCCTCGGCCAAGGTCCACACCTACCATCGTAGGGGGACCAGCAGTAGTAGGAGATCTTCCAGCCAGGGAGGCCAAGAGGGTATTGAGATGAGTCGAGCGTAACTTTACTGCGCTCACTCACACGGTCCCGATGGTCGATATTGAGGACCTGCCACCATCTATGTAGCCTCATGTAGTGGGGGCACCATGGACGTGGGTCCGGTTGTTTCGACGTTTAGCCAATGCTGTGGATTAGTATAATAGGGCCCATGGGCCCTGACTTTAGCTAGACATTTTGACGTGCCACAAGCACTACTTGTATATATTTTTTGAGGGCATAATCCCTGTGACTTGTTATTGGTTCTATTTTTGAGGCACTTGCGTCCATCGGTGTACTCTGGTTACTTTATGATATTATATATGGTTTTTTGGTCTTTTGTGTCTTATGGATCATGTGTGAAAGAAATGTATTTACATGCTTATGTTAATGTTATTTCATATGTGTGCAAGATGCCAATCTAACATTTGGTTAGCTAGAGTATTTGTAACTTGGTTTAATCTCCTAGGAACATGAAAATATGTAATATAATCAAAGTTTTGTTCTAAGAGACCTACCCTAAGGAATCATCGGTGTAAAGTTGGATCATGAACCCAGTATACTTTGTTTAACTGAGACACAACTAGTTGAGCATCGAGATAGACCCGGAGATGAGAGATGCCCAATGACAAAGTGTCACGAAGTAGCTCAATAACTGCACTATACTCGACAACATTATTTGTGGTGTCACCTAAGGATATACCTCCGGAAGATAATGACTGGCCTTGAGGTGTAAAGATTACCCAAGCTGCGGAGGCAAGCCTTCGAGTGTGCCGACTAGCATCGTCTGCATACCCAACGAACACCTCGGAATCACTTGACATCTGCCACAGTGAGGAAAGATAACATCAATGACATGAACATAAAACTAAAAGAAACTAAAAAGTAATAGTACAAAGACTATACATATGTTACAGAAAGTTACCCACAGTGACCTGCCTATGAGTAATACTTCTTGAGGTAGAGATCATTTCTAGGCTCTGCCAAAGCATTCCCTTCAAAATCAACTAGACGATAAGCACCCTTTTTTAAAACCTCTTTTATGATGAAAGGTTTGAACCACATGGGTTTGAATTTTCCTACCCCCAGGGGGTCCTTATCTTGGTCATAGACCAGGACAAGGTCGCCTTCAGAGAAAATCCGAGGACAAACAGACCTATCATATTGACACTTGACCTTATGTTTGTGAGCCTCATTGGCCAGGTCTGCATCATGATGTTGCTCATTGAGATGCTCAAGGTATACTAATCGTTCTTCAAGTGGAGAAGTGTCTGGCAATAACTTTATTGCCAACTTTAGAAATGAGATCTGACATTTGATGGGCAAGACTGCCTCCAGCCCGTAAATGAGTTGAAAAGGTGAGAAACTGGTTGTAGTCTTAACAGATGTTCGGTAAGCCCATAATGTCGAGTATAACATCAAATGCCATTTTGACTTGGCTGAGTTGATAGTTCGTTGTAGAATGGTCTTAAGAGTTTTTTTTACATCTTCCACATGTCCATTTTCTTGGGGGTAGTAGGGTGATGAATGTTCTTGCCGTAACCCAAGATTTGATGTTAACTTGGTCATCATCTGGTTCTGAAAGTGACTGCCATGGTCAGTGACAATCTCCCTTGGGACGTCGAACCTTGCTATTATCTGATTGAATAAAAAGAGAGCTACAGTCTCTGCACCATCTTTAAACATTGGCATAGCTTCGACCCACTTTGTGAAGTAGTCTAAAGCTATGATGATATAGCGGTGCCCCCTTGCTGAAGGAGGGTCGCAAGTAGTGTAATCAATCCCCCACTTGGTGAAGGGACCAACTGTGATGATAGGAAACATGGGAGCGGGATGTGCCCTCATCTTCCGAGAGAAGATTTGGCACGGGTGGCACTTCTTGACCAATTCGATACAATCTTTGATAAGTGTCAACTAGAAGTAACTTGCTCGTAGAATCTTTTGGGATTTTTCCAACCTAGACAAATGACCACCACAATCTCCGGTATGGCAAGCGTTAAGCATGATAACTACTTCCTCATGAGTGAGACATCGGCGTAGGATGCAGTCTACACCTCTCTGATACAATGTATCATCGATTATGAGATAATTTTTAGCCGGATGGCATATGCGTCGACGCTCATCACGAGAAGCAGTGGTGGGGCACTTCAAAGTCTGGAGATAGAGAATTATATCTCCATACTAGGGATCCAAAGATGTGATCAAAAACATATCTCCCCGAATAGGCAATTCTTCAGGCACAATGTCACCTGACTCAACAGGAAATTCTAAAATAAGTTCTGCGAAGACTAGTGACTTTTTGGACTTTGTTGAAATGAAGTCTAAGTCAAACTCCTAGAGGATGACTATCCATCTACTAATTTTTCTGCCTATTACCCATCATGTCAACATATACTAGAATGGATTCATGACAGCAATGACGATGGTCTTGCGAAACAAAACATAATGACAGAACCGTTGAACAGCATGAACTACTGCTAATGCAAGCTTTTCGATGTGAGAATAATTGAGTTTCGGTCCTACGAGGCCTCGGCTCAGGTAATAGATCACGTATTTTGAGAACAAGTCATCTTCCTGAACTAAAACCATGCCAATGGTTGATTTTGTTGCAGCCAGATATAATAAGAAATATTTGTTATAGTTAGGTGGTCAGAGAAAAGGGACAGTTGTGAGGGCATGTTTCAATGCGTCGAAAGAGCATTGAGTAGCATCGTCCCAGTAAAAGGGAATGTCTTTCTTCAGTAAGCACATAAATCCCTTGGTTATCTTAGCATAGTTGACGATGAAGCATCGTAAAAATTTTGCCTTGCCTTGTAGACTCTGAAGTTGAAGGATTGTGCATGGGGGGGGCAACTGAATTATTGCCTGCACCTTGAGAGGATTGACCATGATCCCTGTTGTTGATACGATGAAACCTAAAAAACATCCTGACATTACACAGAAGCAACACTTGTTTGGATTCAAGTGAATCTGAAAGTAGTGACAACATTCGAAGATAAGTCGGAGGTGTGTGGGATGATCTGTTCTCTTGCGAGATCGCGATGCTAAATAATCTAGATAGGCCTCGACTATATGCTTGAGGTCATGGAAAGCAAAATACATGGCCCACTGAAAGGTTTCTCCAGCATTTTTAACACTAAAAGACATCTTACGATATGCGAATGTACCCCAAGGACAAATGAATGTCATTTTGTGTTGATCCTCAAGTTTGATTTGTATTTGATTATATCCTGAAAAATCATCCACGAAAGAAAGGATTCGCAACCTGCACATTCATCAATGATTCGTTCGATGAATGGTGTGGGAAAATTATCTTTGGGACATGCATTGTTCAAATCACGAAAGTCGGTACAAACACGAATCATGCCTTTTTTTTTATTGACCAGCACAAGATTTGACAACCATTGGGTCAAATGGATAGGATAGATAAACCCAACTTTTAGTAATTTCTCGACCTCAACCTTAATGGCTGCTGCTTTCTTAGGATTAATTAGATGAAGCTTCTATCAAACAGGCTTGGCATTAGGATATGTTGTGATTTCATGTTCAACTATTTTTGGATCGATACCTAGCATTTCCTCATAAGACCAGGCAAAAATGTCACATAATTCTTTGAAAAGATCTGTGTAGATTTGAATATCTTCAGGGGAGCAGTCATCTCCGATGAAGACATTATCCATGATGCTAAGGTTTCGGGAGATATTGATCGGTAAGGTTTCAGTGATAGTTTCCATATTACCCTCAGCATAAACCTCATGTGTAGCTAAGGGATTAATAGGACAAGACTGATCTCCCGTCATAGTCACGGTGAATTATCTCGCTTCAATTCGACTTAACTCTGGGAGGAAGTATGATTTGTGATGAATATCCTCCTAGGGTTTATCCGGACTAGTCATTACTTCAATTATTGCTTCATCAAAGGGAAAGACTAAGTCTAATGAATCGATGTGTGTGAGAGAACCCTGAGCCCAAATAGGCTCTAGAAGTGGATCGAAATCTTGTACAGGAGATGGATCAGTGTGGGATAAAGTTTGTTGGAATAAAGAGTATGCTACTTCAGTTGCAGACAAGGGCATGGACATTCCCGGGTGCCCTGTCCCATCCATCGTGGTCGATGGGGAAGGAAGTATCCATGGATCATCAAAGTAAGTCGTACAGAGTGATGAAACTTGAAAAATCTCAACCTTATGGTGATTCGATATAAATTTGATATCGCCTTGTGGGGGCGGGTAATCAAAGGTACCCATCAAATATGGGCACAAACCAACCCCTACGTTGATGACACCTGGTTGAGGATTATCAATCATCGAGACCATGGATGCCCCCAATGCAGGGTCAGGTCTGGAGAAGGACAATTTATCGATGGTCACTATCTAGCCCTTGTGTGGAAACAACAAGACCCAAAAAAATGTAGCAACCGCAGCTTGCATGGCATAAGTCCAACTTCCTAACAAGAGGTTATATTCGAGGGGAGCATCCACTACCTCTACTTCAACACACATGGTCTTCCCTCCTAACTGCACGGGGAAAGAAGGAATGATACCATGTGGTCGGAACGAACAACCGTCAAAATCGGTGATAAGAGTAGGTGACAGAGACAAAATGGGTTGGCCAATGGCCTTCCAACATGCCAATGATATAAAGCATGTCGAGGTGCCCTCATCAACCACTGTGCAGAAGATATTTCGAGTAAAAGTTTTCATGGTATAAACCACTACTATCTGAAATGCTACGTGGTAAGGCAGATGAGGTTTCAAGTCGGTTGTATCCAGCATGATTGTACCCAGATTACAAGTCTTAGTAGATCCTAAAGTGGTTAACAAGGCTTTCCTCTGGGAAGGGAAGCTTTGGAGGACCTCCAAAGAGGACATCGCACAAGGGGTTTGTGATAAATCTTCCACCACAAAGTAGTTCTGGGCGGCCCTTGTGTTTGGGTTATGAGAAGCTTTTTTGAATGGGCCTTTGGGAATGCATATCATTGTTTCACCCAACGTCTTCTCAATATGTAGAGGAAGATATGGGAGCTTAGCTTCTTTACCCTTCTCAGAAGTTCTTGGTTTATTGTAGTCATGTGCTCTAGTCGATATAAAAGCATCACCCCTCACCATATATATGATCGCGGATGCGTGGTTGTTCACATGCAGAGAGGGTTCATGGTTGCCCCCTTCCGTGCTTGCAGAGGCTTGGGTCAAATTTTGCCCATGTTGAAATGGATTGGTCAACACAGCAGGTTGTTGCTGTGTCACAAACTTTTGGGCTTCTGCAAGCCGAGGACATAGATGGGTCGAGTGGTCTTCCACACACAAGTTGCATGGATACCTCACCTTCTGTTTCTCAGTGTTGTACCCACCAGCATTATCAGTAGGTTTTTTATCCCCCTTACCCTTCTTTCGTTGTGTTTTCTTTCCTTTAGGTTGTTGGGTGGCCTTTGGGTTAGTCGATTGCACTGTGTGTACCTCCGACGTTTTGGTAGGGGGAGAAGCCAAAGTAGTAGTTTGGCTGGCCGTTGTGTGCTGTATAGATAATTGTTGCAACTGCTTCGTCAATTGCTTAGCGGGCTTGGTTTGTGCTGAACCAACAATACCATTGGCATGTGGTCCAACTCTCTGTCTATTTTTATCAAGTATTGAGTGTGGCACATCTAGCAAGATGTTGTATAATAAAATGGACTTAGAATAGATGAGCTCAAATTGTTGAGCTCTCATGATGGCTTCTTCTTTGAAGAATACTCCCGACGTCACGACATCTTTGGATAACTGCGGGACCAAATACTTAAGTAACCACTCAAGCAGGAATGTTGGTGGGACTGGCACCTTAATTAAAATCTTCCGGTGTCTCCATTCTTGGATGTGATCAGAGATATGGTCTGTTGTTGTCTGTTCGAAATTGGAGAGCAGTTATGTGCCAGCATTGTATCTCACGAGTAACTGGAAATGGTTTAGGAAAACCATTTCCAATTCACCAAAGGAAGAGTATCTTGAGCGATCGAGCTCAATGTACCATTTCACGGCACTCCCAATGAGAGTACACTAAAATAATCACAAATGTACGGAGTCGTCTTTGAACGAGTTAGATGAGAACCAAATATGGAAGGTAATCATATGATCTCCTGGATCTTCGTTAGGATTGGCTTCAAACTTTGGGATGTTCGAAGGCAACTTCGTCGGCATAGGAGGCCAACGTGAATCGTGACAGATAGGGTCATTCAACAACCTTGTCAAATATGGCAAGTGAAAATTTTCCAGGAAGGGTATTTTGGGTTATTGGTGATAACCTAGGAAAAAGGGGCCTGGATTTTGATTGGCACTAGGTTGCCAGGAAAATTTCGGCTGCGGGCCCAAATTCTGGTAGAAACCATGTCCCTATCTAGCGTATGGATTTTGCATATGTGGAGACATCATCGAATAATTTCCAAAATAAGACATAGATGGTTGGGCATGCATTACATTCGAAGGACTTTGGGAAGGGTTGCCCCATGTCGGTCTCGTGGGGATAAGTATAGTAGTTTGTCCGGGGTTCCATTGATTGTGGAAAGAATTACCCCAGATCGTAATTTTAGACGAGGGAACGGATCCCTGCCAAGAATTCCAAGGCCCTGATGTGGAAGAAGTTCCTAGGTTTTCCCCCTGTGCAGGAATAGTACCCTGCATAGGAATAGGTTGTCCAAAACTGGGATTTCCCCCAGTTGGGAAGGTGGCTGACGAGAAGGCATTGTTACCAAATTCTCTGATCAAAGAAAATGGTGTCGAACCTACCAGCATATTATGCGAAGGTGGTCCTTGACTCCTTGCTCCAAATAAACTATGGTGTGTAGGTTTCCCAATGGATTGTTGATGCGAACCATCGAGTGAAGGGGACGAAGGAGGTATATGACCTCCTCCGTAAGGGAAAGCATTAAAAGGAGCAGGAGCTCCCCCCATGTGACCTTGCAGAGGAGCACTATAGTTCCCTGCCCCCAAACCTAAAGTCTGTAAAGCGGAGTAGGAAAGTACAGGACTTATACCCGAACTAGGCATCCCGTATGAGAATAGAGGGCATGTCACACGTGGTGTGAAAGGGGTTGTGGCCGCCGCCAAAGATGAGATCGGACCACTGTGCAATGTAGAGGCAGTCGAGACCATGGTGGCTCAGACTGGTGATAGTGGGTTAGGAGGTGAAAACTCTCCTATGGTGACAACCATAGTGGGAATTGAAGAATTCCCAAAAGGAGTAACAACATTTGTTTCCATTGTTGTGTGCAACACTATCTAGCACTCGTAAAATTGAATTGGTACGATGAAAGGTGTGAATAAATCAGTGGTTGGGGTTTCAACTGAGCCAAGAGTGTTCGCTCCAAGGTCCAAAATGGTCGATTCCTCCGGATGTTGGTCAGACACAATTGCTTGTGACCTGGTCACTTCAAAAGACCCTTGTTGGTCTATCTTTCACCTTAATGGTGGCGGGGGTGGCTCCAGTGTAACCAGCGGTAGGCCAAGAAGCCTTCGTGACCGACAGAGCTCGTGATCCTCCACTGTGTGAGAAGATCATGGACACTCTAGGGTAGTCTAAACATTCAAAAGTAACACACACTAAAACAATCCCTATAAGATAAGACAGGCAAACACTAAATTAATTGGAAGAACACTTACAACAACCAACACTAGAGCAACTTACCGGTGCAAGTGCAACTCAAAAATGGAAGCACCCTCCAGGTATACTCTACAAAGCATGGCCCAATGTCTATCCTAGGTATCGTGGTATACCCCCGCAGTCACCTATGTATGTCCTTAAAAAAGATAGCCAACTAGGTTGCCAGTGCGTGAACAGTCACCAGGCGGGTACAGTCAAACGTCGGGTAGACCACAATGAGCAGGGTATCGAGCCCAAAACCTGTCAAGGGTATCGAAAGAAAGTGGTATTGAAGACAACTGAGGACCACGAATGGATTCGAGACCCATGAAGCCTTGTGGCAAATGCAATCGACAAAATCCCAAGACAAGCCCTCTATATGTGTTCTCCACTACAATTGGTCCAGCTTTGGAGGGGTTATCTCTGCTACCTTTCTGCACGTGACCTCGTGTTTATCCCTTGTGTCAAAGGGGGGTCCCGGATAAATTTCATGATACTGGACTTGGAAACTCCCTAACTCAGACTCCAATGTTTTATTTTAATGGCCTTGAAGAGGTTCCTCTCCAACCTAATCCAAGGCCCTAATACTGAACTAATTGTTTAACCCTACAAACATAAAAGTCTAATAAATTTTAGATTTAGCGTTAATTTTATGGCTTGTCTTATGTCAAGGGGTATGAAATTGAAACTGATGATGTGTAAAAGATGAAGGTAAAAATGAATAAAAAACTGGAAACAAAAACTTTTACTTAATGTAAAATTTCAACAATTTTTCAATTTTATTTTTTTTTAAATAAATTTTATAAGATTTTTGGACAACAAACTCAAAAAAAAATTCACTCGACTACAAGCTACTTATGATCTAAGTAAACTGCAAATAACTTATGAAATAAAAGACTTTTCCTTGGTTACTAATGCAAAGTCACACTTTTCAACCAAACAAGAAAATGAAAGAGATTTTATTTTTTATTTAAATGATGATAAAGCAAAAAGGAAAAATACCAACAAGTAAAAAACCAAGAAAAACAATTCTGGCCTAATCGCAGATCACAAAGAATCACTTCAATAAATCACACACTAGCAACTTAAAAAATGACTCTCACACTTGTCTAAAAACCCTAAAGAAAAAAAATTTAATGACAACATTTTTAAATGAAAAAGAAATATATGGCTAAGATCAACCCTAAGATATTGACTGCTAGGACAAAGATTCAAAAACCTGAGAGGTATAACTCTTGTCAAGGGAAATATGATTGCCTTACCCTTAACAAAAACTATCCTGCACAAGCACACTACTGACAATCAAACAACAAGCGTGTGCATGGGAGTTGTGTAAAGCCAGAGGGTGTGTACACGTGTGTTGGCCTTATACAGGCCGCGTGTATCTCTAAACTCTGAGAAAAAATAAAAACAGACAATCCAAACCAGGAAGAGACCACTGATATTGATAACCAGGATCTCATGAAGGCTTAAACACTCTCTTTAACAAAAAAAAACAAACAATGAAAGGAAAAAATTCGTAAAGAAAACCAATCTGAGATAAGACTGCAAACAACCAAGACTCAGACAGAGTTCCAGAAAATCCCTGAAATTGACTGATTATAACAGGGAAGAGGATGATTGTCTCAAAAATTTTCTGGAATCTACATGCTACTACTACTTCTTCAGCTAGCATCCACACGCGGGCTGTAAGAGAGTAGGGCACGAGTACACACGTGTAGACCTTATGTAGGCTACGTGTACCTCTGTGGGTCTCGAAAAAAACACAGTCAAGCAAATAACAGAGACAGCTGGTATGGGAATCCTGACTCTCTGCTAGCTCATACTTTACAGAAACTAAAAAAACAGGCAAGAAAACCAGTCTTTTAAAACTACCCAAAAATACTCCCAGGAACCCTAGAGACTTCCCCAGTATGGTCATTGATTCTATTGTGAGGGAAATTCCTTTACGAACTAGCAACTAGGGTCATCTTATGCATACAAATATCACCAAAATAAATCTACTTTCTACCTTTGTCCCCAGACTTAAACCCCATTCCTTTTCAACAAATACATGGTTAGACCAACATACCTTGTTCCAGATGTTTGATGTTGATCCTTCTTCACTCTTGATCGCTTGTTGGCAACTATCCTCTCAAGATTGACCTGTGTACAAAAACAAACAACAAGCTACACATGCATTTTACCTATAGACTAATGGGTTAGAGATTCAAACATATATTTACTGATCTATGAAGAACTCATATGTAGTGGGACGGGAAAAGCATTTCTTTATTATTAACTTTGAATGAATCAACTTACAAATGTCGAGACCTGCCACTACTCCGCGAATCCTGATCCTGGGCTCCTCTTCAAATTTCCTCCAACTTCTTTGCTTTGTATCTCTTCTTGCACAAGGATGGCTAAAGGGTTGGGACAATGGGAATATGCAATTGGGAAAAGTTTCTTTACTCTATTTCTCCTCTTCCAAATGGGACCCCTAACC
>CBVK0102891954.1:0-12266 GCA_900067695.1 Picea abies | reverse complement strand
ATTGTATATTTTTTGTTCTTTTACTGAAAATCTGTTTGTAGTAAATATTGAACAAGGGTAAAATCTACAAACTTCACACAAAAAAATTTCTTTCTTGCAAAAACTGGCCTTGAGGGCTTCTAAATAATCATTAATAGAGTATGTGTTCTTGAATTAGTCCTTGAGTCTATACAGTGCTTGAATATCCTCTACAAAATGGGCATCTTCTTTCTTTTATACCATTATTCCTAACTGCTCGGTGACTCTTTGCATTCTTCTTTCAGAAGGTGTTACAAACTATTTAGTTTCCTTTTACTCGGTGACAGTTGTACATAATAAGGAAAAAATAGGGGTTGGTTGAGAAAAAGACAAAATAGAATATAGGCAATAGCAATCTCTGATTGACATTTTGTCTTATTTAGGATTCCAGCCCTTAAGGTAAAATGTCCACACCTATGGCTGGTCATACAAGGAAATGATCCTTCAGAAGAGTAATTCCTCTAATGCTGCAGCGTGCATAGCTATGTTGTCTTCGATGACTTGCATATCTTTAGATAGAGTATCCATGAATGGTTGGATCATGGTGTGGGCTCTGGTAGGTTGTACAATATGCTGCTCTCTCAGGTCTATGGTCACTTTAGTGGATGATTCAGTGACTATTCATCGATGATTAGTGTTGTTTTGAACTTCATCCACGAACTCCTCCATGACTAGGTTTTGTTCAAGTTATTCTAATTGAGGGAGTTGACATCCTTTATTTAATTCCTAAGCAACCTTGTCTAGTTTCGAGCATATTTTCATTGATTTGGTAGTTTCTTTATCATCTCTTTCCCTAGCTTGTTGACAACGTTGAAATGAATAGATATTCGTTTTCCTCTCCATTTTAGAGGGGCGATAAAACTCGGTTACTGCATCATGATTATCTGTGATACATTGGCTGATGTAACCCATGTTTTCTTAGATCATGCTAAATTGTGTAAGCTTTTTTTGTAGCTGACCATGCCAATCTATGATAGTGGCGATCGCTTGGTGGAAGACGTGTATATGTGCATACATATCTGGGATGGCTTCTTCTAGCTTTGACCTTAATTTGTAAGCGCTTTCCCTGAAGCTTTAGAAACCTCTCTCGTCTATCTTCATTTGTAGGAGTTTTTGTTCTAGTTCTTTGATTCTTGCGTCATTCTCCTGGTTTTTCCGGCATAACCTTAGAATAATTTCTTTGTTAATGGTCTTGAATGTAGTGCAAGTTGAGGCGGTGGCTATTGGATTTTCCCTTACATCTCTTGTTATGGGAACCTGCATAAGGACTAAGATCAACATTGATTGGGTTGTCAACACTTTATTTATTTCTCTTGCACAATCTTGCCAGTCTTGTTGTCATAAGTGAAGCTCCTCAAATTGGGGACCTCACTTGGTTAAAACGGAGCCCAAATCCCTAGTTCTAAACAACTAGATGGTGTTTGTGTGTTGGAGCTTGCTATTGATACCTCTTGGGTGTCAGTATCCATTGGTTGAGTGTCATCATTCCTGGTCTCAACATCTTTCTTTTGTCTCTCTTCTTCAGCTACCTTATCAGTTGCTTCCTTGTTTGCGTTCTCCATTGCTTTTGTTGTTGTCGCTGCTGCTTTTTCTTTTATCACATCTCTTTGTGCTGCAACCTTTTCTTTCTATACTTCGATCTTTCTCTTTTTCTTGGCAGCGTCATTCTTTTTCTTATAGACTTTCTACTTATCCCTTCTTTTCTTATGGACTGACGTTTCCTCTTCTTATTGCTCATCCTGAGTGTACGGAGATGGAAACTGGGGATGACCCCTATGTTGCTTCTTCTTCTACCTTCTTTTGAGCTTCTTGTCTTGCTCTTTCTTCATCTGCAATCTTTCCTTTCTCTTTCTTCATCTGTAATTGCTACCAAGTCTCTGTTGTGTATTCCCAAGGGAGCCCTACATTGTTGAAGTGGTATTTTACGACATTCTTGGGATTGTACCTTTGGAATCGCTCTTCTCCAAAATGGTAAGACAAAATAGTGTTTACCTATTCTTGAGCTTGCTTGGTGTTTTCAAAGAAGTAGGTGCCTACATACAGTGGAAATGGTGGCCATATTTTTTTCTTACCCTGGTAGAGTATCCCCCTTAATCCATGGATTAGAGTTTGATACACTATTTTCCTGGAGCACTAGTTTGTTAGGAACGAACCAGAAAAGCAGATGAGGGGCTTCATAGCGTCGAACACCCTTATATAGGTGCCATGTTCCATGAGATACTAATCCCTGATTTTTCTAATGACTGTTATCGCCTTATTGGTCATGCCTGGGGGAGTTGTGCAAAATTTAAATTCGTGTAAGGGAGCTAAGAAGTTTTCACATATCTTCTGATCTTCCACTCGATAGTTGTGCTCCCAGAGAGATTTGCAGTATATGTGGATTGTTGGGTCTGAGGGATGCCATATCCATCCCATCCTCAGCTACTAATGGGTTACACACATAATGTCCATGAGGTACGAGGACATATGAAAACTTGGGAATTTCACGGGACGGGCTTCCGTGATTGTGGTTAGTTCCGCTATCAGATTCGATGATAAGATGTCTTCCCAATCGAATGAAAGTCACTTGTCTGCACAATAAAATATCAAAGGCATGTACGATAGGGGGAACTGAGATGCATTTGTTTTGACGTACAACTAGCACAACATAGCCACCATATATATATAGGCTATTTTAAAGGCAATTGTGGGTTAAACTCCCTTGGGCCCGTGCTTGAACTATTTAATAAGTTTGTACCACTTGGGGTATATTTCTTTAGCTGTTTGTTGGAACTCGTCAAGAATCTTATTGTCTGGCTTTCTCGTTCCTTTGTCGAGGTGATAACATTTTCCTAGGTCTTCGGGTCGAAATGATGCTATGGGTTCCCCTTTTGCATTGCCAATGCTTCTTTTTCCCGTATCAACATGTTTTATGATCCAACCGATGGAATCGTCACAAGGGAAAAAATAATGTGGCCTATGACTCTGAATATGCCAGATCTCCATATATTTTTTAATATTTTCATCTCATTTTGGTCTTCAACCTCGGTGGGGAACGTTGATTTCTTAAACATGCGATACACATTACCCCACTTGAGTGTCTCTCCCTTCTTTTCCAAGAGTCCATAGGTGCCATCGTATGTGGCTCAAACTACATCTGTTTCGTCTTGGGTCTGTCGACCACTGCTAGAGGACTCGGTGACAGATGCCTGTTTGTTGCTTTTTTGGGAGCCATATCTGAACCTGCAAGGAAAATGTGGGATTATTGTGAAGATTAAAATCACAACCAATATTAAATTTAGCCTCGCTTGAGTTTATGCTTGGTGGGAGATCATTATCCGAAGATGATAAAATGATCGCAGGCATGGTGGGTATTTAGATGAGGCTCCTAGAGAAGGGATTGGCTAAAACGATGATCAAAAGAAAAAATTAGAAGGTTAATGATAGCTTCTCCGATGCAAATCGAAGAGGTTAGAAACAAGTGTTCTGAATGCCATCGGCAGGGTTGGTACTTCAGGTTCTGAAAAATCCATCGGCGAAGTTGTCTTGAAAGTCTCCGATATACATCGGGTAAGATGATGAGAAGTTCTTTGAGTTAGGGTTCAATGCACTTAAAAAAATCAGTGATGTTAAGCTTAACTCCTTCGATGTATTGGAGGAGTTAATATGAACTGTTCTGATATGTCGGAGGTGTTGGTGAGAAGTGTTCTGATATGTCGGAGGTGTTGGTGAGAAGTGGTTCGATAGGCTCTCGTAGATCGAAGAAGTCGGGCCCCATTTCTCCACAGTTAATCCAGGATGTTACAACTAACGTTTCTGACGAGTTCGCCCTAAGTATCATTGCAAGATTTACTTCGAGCTTGAACTCAAAAACATCTGTTTGGGGGAATCGATCCTTTCAATATCCTTTTAATCAAGGTTGAAGTTGTCAATGTTCTGTTCCAATGCACCAGAGTTATAAATTTGGATTAGGGCCAAGCGTGTGCAAGACGAATGACGATAGTGTTCTTTCAACACCAATGGACTCTTGCGGGGTAGAAGCAATAGGTTCGGCTTGGAAGGATCTGTGGCAACAACAATGGTTTGACAATGTAATAGCACAGGGTTATAGCATAGGCCGAAGTGAAGAAAGTTACCACGAAAGTATTGAAGAGAGATTAGGGTAGAAAATAAACAAATTGACCTTAACCCTAGCATGAAAAACCATAGCCCTAGAAAGAAGAAAATCAAGGGGAATCGAGGTCTTACTTGTAATTCACAGACACGTGGACGAAAATTGATCGATTGAGAATGAGTAGGTTAGGGCTCGGTGAGCTGTTGTTTGGAAATTGTCCTTCTCTCCTTGGTGATCAGTGAGATAACGAGAAAGGGTGAAAATGTATATTTATAAGTTGGGTGATTTTAGCATTAAATGAGGGTAGGTGGCATCATTGAAAATCAACAGAGTTGTTAGTAAGTCCTCTAATGTACATCGACAAACTTACCACGAAGTGTACATCGAAGGATTTCGTGGGAAGTCCTTTGATGTACAGCAGGGAACTTAGCACGAAGTGTGTCGATATTCGTCGAGAGAGATGGGAAGAACTTCTCCGATGAAATCGGAAGAGTTGACACTAACTCCTCCGATTTCGTCTGAGAAGTTGCATGGAAGTTGGTCGATGGAGGAGGCCAATCGGGGACAAAATAATGAGCTCATCAAAGTTCATTGACGAAGTTAGGTGGAAATCCTCTGACTGCATTGGAGGAGTTGAAGGTAACTCCTTCTATGCACATCGAAGGAGTTTCAATTAATTTAGCTGAAAATTTAAAAAATACATAATCATGAAAATTTCTAAGTGCTCCATGTTATCGCGCAATTTGTACTTTGATAGGAGGAAAGGTTAAAGGAGAGAAAATTGGCATAACTGGAGACTATCCTATCACTGTTACCTCAATAGGATGTCTCTTTCTATTTAGGGTGGAAGGCTTGGGGGAGACGTCCACGGTGGCCTGGGGGTTTGAGAAGGCAAGGTCAAAATGGATAGATAAAGATCCCCTCTTACAAGTCACCACCGATTAGAAAGTCTTGGTTTTATAACCAATGAAATGATAATATGTCAAGGTGTACCTGCCCAGAACAAAGCAACAAGCAACTATAGGTATTTGCAAGTACACTTGCTGGTTAACACTTGATAAAACCATATACTTTCTCAATAAAATAAATTTGTTGAATATGATGAGGTAAACAGAAAATTATAACAACAATATTCATAGGGAAATACCTCACATTCAATGCCCTGAAATAGCTTCAAAATGACTAGGAATCATTAACCGTTGAAATCATAATACTAGCATTAGTTAGAAGCAAACAAGACAATGTATAAATCAACCCTTTTTAATTTCTTTTAGAATCTTTTAATGCTGCAATTAATGGTTGTAGATTGCTTTAGTAACAACAACAATATTGTCAGTAGGTTAGGCTATTCTAGGGTTAGCAAATGTTAGTAGGTTGCTTGAGGTAAAAGATTTGAAGGTTGGTTTCATCAATCAAACAAATTTATGGTCGAAATCAGTGCCTTTTAGGGCTAATGGAGTCACTTGCGGCAGAAAAACTTGAAGGAAACAAATGATAATATAAGGGCTAAGGACCAAGAAGAATGATGATTGATGTGTTGGTAGTCGAAGGCCTCAATCAACAAGCCTTAGAAGGAAAACGACTACTAGGAAGTAGGTGCCTTAGAAGGAAAACGACTACTAGGAAGTAGGTAACCCTAGGACCTAGCAATTTTCCTCCTTCTTTAGATCAAGATTGAAACAATTAATGGCTTGGTGAAGCAAATGACACTAGAGTGTTGCAATGGCAGGGCTCTAGTAGAATCCTTCAAAGGTAGGGTTTCTAGCACAATCTAGAAAGTGAAAAAATTGTTAAGATAAGGAATATTACATCTACTTGTTCTTCCAGGGTTGTAAACTAGAAATTTCATAATCTTGGAATAAATGCAAAGTTATATTACCATAACCATTCAAAGCAAAGAAGGATTGCAGAAATTCACTTACGTCTAGCAAAAATAATCTAGCAATAGCCTAGTTGAATATTTTCCAGCAAGAAAAATGCCAAGAAACACCAAATTAAGCCTCGTCGAAGAAGTGGGCCTAAAATTTCGGCCAATAAACCCTAAGTAGGGTGCAAATTTCAAACCTCACTTGTGTGAGAGAAAGATGATGATAAATACAAGGGTTTAAACCCTTATTGATACAATACTAATGACCAGAATTAGGTTAAAAAGGTCGACATGGCTTGTGACACACAATATCTAGTTTTTAGATTAAATATCATAATTAAACCCTAAAACAAGCTATAAAGGTGATGTCATGATGTTAGGCCCTTTTTTAGCAGCGTTGGCCTCCCAAAGCAAAATGTTAGGCCTCCTTAGGCCTCAGGATCCTACCACACGTGCCACTTGGCACAAAACTGTCTCTAAAACATCCAAAACATTGGGTGACATCATGGGTGATTTGGGTGATGTCATGGGCCTTCCAAAGCCCACATCATGGTGAAAAGGGAACAACCACCCTAGGCCCAGGCCTGCCAAGCTGTCCCTGGTGAAATGTCATTCTCTCTCTGTGGTGCAATCCCCTGATCTATATCTGCCCCTGGATGCGGTCTCAACATCCCTATGTAGGTGCAAACTAATCATCTCCCCATATGTGCCTGTCCATCGGGTGTGGCACTGCAATATCAACAAATACGCCCTCAATGGGCTCATAAGTCACAGGGATCATAGCAATGTCAATCACATATAATCATCAAGTTATTTAAACATATGTCTAGGACCTGTGGGCCTCGAGACATAATCTCCTTAGTTATCTCTAAGCTAGGGGATAATACTTCCGATTTGAGGGACGTGAACTTAGGAAAGGTGAGGCTTGAGGAACGAGTTTTAGAGCAAGATGAAGAAACCAATGCGGGAGATTTCAAAATAAAAAAATACTAGGGGCCCCATTTTCCTTAGAGGATTTTATACATATATTACATGAAAATGGAGGGTTGTAGTGTCTGGCACAATAGGTAGTTATGGCCTCAATCCATGGTGTGAAACAGACTGTGATTGTTAAGATACATTAAAACTTCTTGCTAGAATTTTCATGAAACTTACCCACGAACTCAAGTCCCCACTGCTTTAAAGGGGCTTCAACCATTATTAAGCTCAAAGATATTGCTAGTAATTTTTTCCTACCTAAAAGGAATTTGTGAACTTGACGAGATCCCACATAAGTATGAACATGAAGGAATAAATGAGGTCACTAGTTTTGTCAAAGGATCTTATGAGTAATGGTCTTGGTAGAAAATTGACCCCCACATACACCATGGTGCAATTGCTCCAAAACTTTCCTTGATTCTTCTCCATTACTCAATTGAAATTTTTTGATTCCATGCCGTCATGAGTAAAATAGTGCTTAACAATCTATAACCTATGATCATCTCAACACAACAGATGCTCTAAATAGAAAATAATGTCTTGATACCATATCTTATTTCTTTACCCATTGATCATTGCACAAATATGTTTAAGATGATTCTATTGTCCTGTTGATGCGGGCAAAATACCCTTCAAAATGTGTTGTTATGAGTGTCGCATGTGATAGAGTTTAGATTTAGACGAAAGCACTTATATGTTTACTATCCAATGCCACATATATCGAAGCATGGAACATCACTATAGGTGGGTGCCATGAATTGAGATCCATTTACTTGCATTGAGAGTGACATCTATGGCTTGGGGTCTATGTACCATGCCTTCATATTTGTTTACTTGCATCGAGATCTGTGACATTGTATTGGGATTTTTCATACTATCTTGAGATTTGTGTATCAATATATAGACATTTTCTTTAGGATCTATGTGATTTTCTTAGGATCCATGACACTACATTAGTTTTCATGTATCCACATTGGGATGTGTACACTCATTGGCATATATCTCAATGCATTTGACAATGTGACAGGTTCTCTACATCATCATGTATGCTACCTGGATCACTTATTGAGGGTGCACTTGTCTTTTTGGAGGAATATTTTTATAGGTGTACCTTTCTTTTACACTCACTTGATCATTTCCTGTGGTTGTTGAGTTGGTTTGACAACACACATTGGAGCGTTTATCTTCTTGTGACGCACATGCTAGTTTTTTATAATTTTCTCATGGATGCACTCATCCTTTGACTATTCTTCTCACTTTATGCAATTGGTTGAGTTGGTTGACACACATCTTGGAGGGCGCACTCTTTCTTGGACTATTTTTACTTGCTTATAGTGGTATTTGACAATGGTTTGGAGTGAACCAATCTTATTAAGGGGTTATTTTGTGCTAGCCCTTATTATTTTATTGTATCTTGACCACAACCTCCCTAATTTGTTGGAGATATGTTATTTTTGGGATGGGAGGTTAATTATCTATCATTTTTTATACACGAGGTTGATAGGATGTCTTCGTATATAAAGAGTCATCTCACTCGTTTGTAACTTGTTGGAGAATAATTGGAAAGAATTTTGTCTCACTTTGCTCAGGCTATATTGTTTCCTTTTTCTTGAGGTATTTTTCTAGGGTGACTTGGAACATCTTGTTTATTGCAGGTTTCTTGGAGGAAAGAGCTAATACAAGGCCAAAGGAGAAGGACCGTGCTACATTGGAGAACTCTATAAAGTATAGTTAACCTGTGCCTTATGATTTTTAATCATTTCTTTCTATATCTAACACATTGAAATTTAGACATCTACGATTTAAGGTTCTTGTTTTTAGACTGGAAATAGAATTTACCTTGTCTTACATAGAATTGGATTCACCTAGGACCATTCTCCCCAAGAGTTTGATATATTCATGTGTTTTGTTTCGGTGCCTTACAAGGAAGACTTAATTGGTGCATGTAGATCCCAATACTTGAAACATGAATATAGCCTCAAGCTAGACCAAGTGTGACTCCATAGCCCAAGTGGAGGAACACATTGTCCTTATCCATCTTTTCGAGCCATTAAAACATTTAAAATCATTTTTTCACATTTGTTTCATGCAATTTAGGGCATAAACTGAATTTATCTCTTACATTGTATTGCAATTTCAAATTTAAAGGGATAAAAAAATATAGTTGTAACTAATTGAACTTACATTTCGTGCAAATCATTCACATTGATTGTTTTATTCTAAGTTGATATGCAAATTTCTCTTGGTTTTGTTGATACAAGATCTTAAGAGGAGAAATAAATTTTATTTAGCACTCTAATTTCACCATTTTTTGAGTAGATCTAATGTTTAAATGCTTTGAATGACTAGATCGATGCATTAATGAGCCAAAATGACTTGATAATTTAGTATTTTACTTTATTGCTTGTTGATTGTATATCTTTGTTTATTGGAGTAGATCAAACATGTTGAATATTCAAATCTCGATTGGATCTAATGTTTAGGTAACATAAAGAGTTGATATGATACTTCACTAGCCATAGTCCTTTTAGATTTATGCTCTTTATCCAAACGCCTAGCTAGATGGTTTATTTTATGCAATTTAAGGGATTAAAACCAGTTCTAGAAACAATTTACATTATTGCAAATAACAAAGATCTCAGTGGTTTAAGGGAAGGCCATGGCCTAATCTTTATATCCTTAGCTCGCTCTCATATAAACTTGTTTTTGTTGATGGGAATTGGTGATGTAGTGATTTCAATGATGTTCATGGCACACCATAACAGTTAACTCACGAGTAATCTCACTTTCTAATGAAAAGTAATACTTGGTCACACATGTATGATTTTAATGTTTTAACAATGTTTCTTAATTGGTAAATATTTTGAGTATTTTTGTTATGATCCAACGCCTTAAAAATGATACAAAATCAATGAATTACTATCCACTTCAAGGGGGAAACCTCTTTTTACAATATATCCACCTCAAAATACAATATGAGTTCAAATAAGATGATCCTAATACAAGATCGCCTTGATATATATAGGAGACAAAAGGTTGCAATTATGATGAAAGGGTGAAATGAAGTAATAAGAGGTTTTATAAATGTAATAATTCAATATATGGGGCTTAATAAGGGGTTTTATACATAACATGGGGCTTTGTCTAGGGCTTAGCATGCTCATCGCCTTCAAACAAGTGTTTCCCTCTACACTTGACTAACCATGGGTACTTCTACATGAAGAACTCATCTTCCCATGTCGCCTCATACGCTAGTAGTTCTTCCATTTGAATAGATGCTCTGTAAATGCTCGATTTCTCAGATTCTTAATTCTTGTTTCAAGGATTGTTTCTGGGTCAGGTATGATTTTCTCTTCTTGATTGATCCCTTGTAATAATAATTTGGATTGGGATCTTGTTTCCAATGGATGTACATGTGAAGATGGAGGGAACTCTAATTTGTAAGCCATATTTCCAGTCTTTTGCATAACCTTATAGGGGCCATAATGTTCGGGTGTTAATTTATTTTTCTTCTTTTCTTTCTTGAGGAAAATTTGTTTATATGGTTGTAGCCTTGGAAATACCCAATCCGCCACTTCAAATTCCATTTCACTGCGATGTTGATATGCTTGTTGTTTCGTCCTATTTTGTGCCATAACCAAGTTGTCCTTCCATAGTTCGAGGACGTCTTGTTGGTTCCCTATTTGGTCCTCCACTGCTTAAACCTTTGTATTCCCTCTCAAGGGTGATGTGATGGATGGAGTATGATATCAATAAAGTTCCATAAATTAGGATATTTTTGATGAAGTATGGAATGATGTGTTGTACCGCCATTCTGCCAAGGGAAAACCACTTGACCCATTTTGTCTGTTTATCGGGTATAAAGAAATGAAGATATACTGCTATAAATTTATTCACAATCTCTGTTTTTGCATTGGATTGAGGGTGGTAAGATGAGTTATGAGCCAATTGAGAAACCAAACAAGAAAATAATTCAGTCCAAAAATTTCCTGTTAAGATTGGGTCTCTGTCACTTACAATAATCTTAGTGAATCCATGCAGTTTTTTAATTGTGTCCATGAATGTTGCGACTATTGTACTTGATTTAAAAGGATGAGAAAGAGAGCAAAAATTGGCATACTTTTTTAGTTGATCCACTACTACAATGATGATAGTATTTCCTTCAGATTTGGGTAAACCTGTAATGAAATCCATTGAAACTTCTTCTCAATGTTGGCTTGGTATAGCTAATGCTTGTAGGATACCTGGAGTCTTTATTTTCTCTCCCTTATTATGTTGGTGGACCAAAGATTCAGACACAAAATTTTGAACATTATTTTTAAGACCTTCCTAGCAAAAATCCTTTTTGATCCTGGGGTATGTTTTCAAGAATCTTGAATGTCCCCCTATAGGAGAAGTGTGCAATTCAAGAAGAACCTTCTCTTTCAGTTGGGAATTATCACATAAATATAGGCGATCATGATACCACCTAAAATCATTCTTCCATAGAAAATGATCCACTGAACGAGGGTCTTCATGTAGTTGTTCAATGATCTTGCATATCTTTTGATCTTTCTTCCATTCTATCCTTGCTTCTTCCTCCCAATTAGATTGCGGAATAGAAATAGCACATAGTGAACCTTCTGTTTCTTCTTCTTTGTAGATAATTTAAAAGTCATAACCCAATATTTTTGTAACCCATTTTTGTTGCTCTTTTGAAGATAATCATTTCTCCAAGAAGTACTTGAAACTATCATGATCTATTTTTACTTTGAAGTGTCTTTCTATTAGGTAGGGGTGTCGTTTCTGAACTTCATGCAGTATGGCCAACATTTCTTTTTAATAAATGGGTTTAACTAAGTTATTTCCTTTAATTTGGTTGCTTTCAAAGGCAAGGGGCCCCCCTTCTTGCATTAAAACTGCACCAATTCCGTGGCCCGAGGCATCATATTCCTCAATAAATGTTTTTGTAAAGTCAGGTGTGGCCAATACAAGAGTTGTACACATAGTCTCCTAGAGATTTGCAAAATCTTCATTTGCTTCTTTGGTCCAAGAAAATCATTCCTTGTTTAATAATGTTGTTAGAGGTGTTGCTATTCGACCATAGTTCTCGATAAACTTACAGTAATAGCCTTTCAATCCTAAGAATCCTCTAATTTTCTTCAAGGTTTTGGGAAATGGCCATTCCCTCATAGCTTTAATTTTGTCAGGGTCCACCTTTACACCTTTATGAGATACAATATGACCCTTGAATATTCCACTTCTTGAACCCCAACGAAACATTTGGAAGGCTTTGCATAAAGTTGTTTCTCTTCCAATAGTTGTAATACT
>CBVK0102891939.1:0-10054 GCA_900067695.1 Picea abies | reverse complement strand
CTCTTCATTTGTCCCGCATTTACAAGTGATAAATTCATCTTCTTTGTATGGGCTCTAACAATGTACTCAACTCCATTCTTAAACAAGTGATACTTGTTCTCATGACGATGAAAAATAGCTTTCCTATCATATAAATATGGGCTTCCCAACACAATACCACAGATATCCAAAGGAATAACATCAAGCTCTACCTCATCAATAAAATTTGCAGTGATAGCAAACCTAAGTTTACACCTTCTTGTCACTTGTAATTTAGAATTATCACATATCCAACCAAGAGGGTATGGCTTAGGATGTGGAATTGTTTCCAATTTTAATTTTTTTACAGTGTCTTCAGATATAAGTTTTGCTTGAGATCCAGTATCAAATAGAGTATCTATTTTGGTATGCTTTGAAACAACCCTTATGTGAAAAAGTTCAATTCTCTCTTTTTCTTGTCGAGTTACATTGAGATTATTGTTACTTGAAGAACTAGTACTTGCAATAGAAACATTACCTTGATAACCCATGGTTGTGATCTTTGTTTCATCACCCGAATCAGAACCTAAATCATGTTGTATGGTTGCAGCAGTCTTTCACTTCTGATGTAGGGCGCACCACCCAGGCATGTCTTCTCTCACAGGATCTTCTTCCTTCTCGCCTGAAGAACTCCAAGGTCCTTCTATTTCCCTATCGGGAAATCTGCACCCACAACAATCTTCCCCCGAGGTCTCCCCTTTACCACTGGGAGATCCGCTAAATCTCACTATCTCGCGAGTTCATAACTCAAAACCTCCAACTCTTCCTTTCAAATCTTACGATACCCGAATTGGCGATACGGGTATAGCTCCTTTCCTTGTTAGCGCCCTCACCACATGCAACTATGGGTTAGGCTTAAATATTAGTGCCTCTCGCAACTCGTGCCTTCGTGAGTTTGTGAGTCAAACTCTTGTGCCTCCCGTTGTGATCCTCCGAGACACGATAGGTCAACGCTGAGCTGACTCCTCCCTCGACATATTGCACTACTCGCAACCTCGCAACCTTGCCACCTCGCAGGTTGAACTATCGAGCTTTCACCCTCCTATTCCGTGAATCCCTGAGATGCGAGAATTCAACGAAATGTTGACTTCTATCTCCAGGCAGCACGTGTCCACCCATCGACCACGCGGGTCCCACCTTATGCTTTGTCATGCACGTCCACACGAATCCCGACCCTCAGCACTTCGCGACTTCTGATGTCGAAAGTGACCCCGTTCGACCTATGAACCCCCGAGTGTGCGATATGCGATGGGGTTCTCTGATCCAGCTATCCTCCTTTCTTCCTCACTCCTCGTGTCCTCGCGACTTAGCATACTCAACGTTTGGGCTCTCACCCTGCGAACTTCCGAGTTTGCGAGATCCTTAGATCTCTACCACCTGTCCTTCTCATATGGACGGCTCCTAGCCTTCTGGTCACTTCACTGCTCGCGAAGCTGAAGGACTTCCCTTTCTGTCCTCCAATGTCTAAGTCTGTGAGATGAAAGAATCTCCTTACACGTGTCCTCCACAATGAATGGCTCTGATCTTGTAGGGATATCGTGTCTCACGATATTGCTATTCTTGCTGCACAACTTTTGGGGCTTCAACTCGTGAGTCCCCGATACATGATACGATGTGTTGATCTGACGGCTCTCGTGACTCTAAATCAATGGCTCTTCCTCTCTTGAGCTTCAAACTCTTCGGACCTTCCCGCCGTAACCTCCTTGCACCTCTACAAGATCTAACGATCCTCGAAACTTCATGAAATCTCCTTAGAGAATTTCGACCGTCCGTTCTTCCTTATGTAACCCACGAAATGAGAAAAGTGTCTCTCCACAAGACAACTTCGTCGCTTCGTCAACCTGTGACACTTCTCCCTGACTTCTGACTGCAGCTTCCCGCAACTTCAAGTCACACTTATCTGCACTGATCTTCAGTGACTCAAAATCCTATCCTTCCTGAGCTTTGCTAAATTACTCCAGCCTCAACGAGGTTCTTGCACGCACTCCTTACGGAAAATATATGAACACTTCAACCATTCAAGCTTCCTTTGACTCTGCTTATGCCCGTAGCAGCAATCCTCCAAAGCTTCTACTCAGATTCACGACTGAGACTTTCTCCCTTAGCCTACGCACTCCTTGCATGGCTCTATGCCTAACTGTACCTTCGCGACGAATGAGAACAAAAGCTATATCTCTGAGCCTTCTGTCAACGCACTCCTTGCGGACGACTTCTACTGCACTCCTTGCAGGAATCCTCACTCAGAAAGAGAGACAATTGTAACTCACTTCACTTCCTCTCAGATTAAATCTTGGCACATGAAATCATACACACAGCATAACAACAAATGCATAACAGGAAGAAAATCTCATAAGTAGAGAATTCAACACACATACACAGAGAATAACACAACAGCCATGAATCTGAATCAACTTCTTCTATTAATTCAAGATCTATACATGGATGTCTTCTACAACTCTCTGTTATTCTCCTATGCTATAGATTCTTCTAACTCTTCTTGTTAATGTTACAATGATACAAATGAGGGTGTCTATATCTGTTTTCCCTCCTGCGCTCTAAAACTGTCTAATCTAAGAATTCAATTCTATCTACCTGCAACTACTACTATAAATGCCTCTGTCTATCTCAGATGAGAGAATATGGCTCGAGGTATGATTACATTTTTACCAAGGCGCCTAAATTAAATGATCTCATTTATGTTCAGTGCATCAACTTCAAGGGAAAATTTAAAAATTCAAAAACTTACGCTGGACGTCTTCCAGCTGTCTTATGCTTCCACGTTGGTTTTGCTTGTCGTGAGGGATGCTCCTACATCATACTCCCTCGCTTGAAAATGTTCATGGGCTCCTGTCCATGAACTCGTGCACGGTATGTCCATGCTTCAGAATTTCTGCTTCAGTCTCCCAGCTGGCATCTTCAACTGGATGTCCCTTCCACTTGACCAAATATTCAAAATATTCTTTCCTTCTGGTTTTCTTCCCCACTCGTTTGTTCAGTATCTGCTCCATCTGTGGCTTCTATGCAACTGGCATCTGCTTCTACCACTAGACCTCTGGTTGATCATCACTTTCTACTCCTGCTTCATCATATTTATATGGATATAAATATGAAACATTAAATATCGGAGATATTCCGATCCCGTCCGGTAACTCAATTTCATAAGCATTCTGTCCCAATTTCTTCAAGACCTTGCATGGCCCAATTTTCTTCATCTTCAGCTTGTTGTATGTTCCTCTCAGGAACCTTTCCTTCCTCAAATGCGCCAGAACTAGATCACCAACTTCAAATTGAAGTTGTCTCCGATGTTGATCTGCTCTGCGCTTGTACTCCTGACTTGACTTCAACAGTCGCTCCTTCACCTGGCTGTGAAGTTCCTTCATCGCTTTAGCGAATTCTCCAGTGCTAGTGCTGCTAGTATCAGTCTGTTCTGAATCCCTCAATTCAGAAACTCCTCTCAGCTGCATTCCATATACAATCTGAAATGGACTTTTTCCTGTGCTCCTGTTCATTGAATCATTGTAAGCAAACTCTGCTTGCGGTAATATGATATCCCAGCTGCTATGGTGTTATGTCACCAAGCTCCTCAACAAGTCTCCTAGACTTCTGTTGACCACTTCTATTTGTCCATCCGTTTGAGGATGATAAGAAGAACTAAACATCAAATTAGTTCCCAGCTTCTTCCACAATGTCCTCCAGAAATTCCCTATGAATTTTGTGTCCCTATCCAAAACTATGCTTTTCGGTAATCCATGAAGTCGAACAATCTCTTTGAAAAACAAATTTGCGATGTGAGTCGCATCACTAGTTTTCTGCCATGGAATGAAGTGTGCCATCTTAGAAAACCTATCAACTATCACAAAGATTGAATCAACACCCCTTTGTGTCCTCAGCAATCCCAACATGAAATCCATGCTAATTTCATCCCACAGCTTCTCAGGTATGGGCAATGGTTGATAAAAACCCACAATCTGTTTCCTTCCTTTTGAATGCTGGCAAATTCTGCATCTGTCAACAAACTTCTTGACTTCTGACCGCATCCTTGGCAAAAAGTATGACTTTCTCAGCTTTGCAAATGTCTTATCATGGCCAAAATGTCTTGCCAATCCTCCACTATGCTTCTCTTTCAACAAGTTCTCCCTCATGGAGAAATTCAGAATACACAATTGATTGCCTTTGAACAACAATCTGTCCTGGATCACGTACTCTATCCACCGACTTTTGTCTCTAAGAAATGGATTCTCAGCTGCTTCATAAGCTTCTTTGAAGTCCGAATCATCTGCATACATGTCCTTAAGAACATCAAAGCCTAACGTCCTGACTTTGAACTTCTGCAACAACAAACACTTCTTACTCAAAGAATCAGCAACTTTGTTAGCAGTACCAGAAATATGTTTTAACACAAAAGTGAAATTTTGCATGTATTCAACCCATTTAACATGCCTCTGATTCAAATTTTCTTGTTGAGTCACATATTGTAATGCATGGCTATCACTATATAAAACAAATTCTTTTGGAATCAAATAGTGCCTCCATTTTTTCAATGCCTGTATGATAGCATAAAATTCTTTATCATACATGGAATATTTCTCCTTTGCCTCATTCAGCTTCTCGTTGAAATATGCAATCGGCCTGTCTTCCTGGCTCAAGACCGCTCCTATGGAAAACCCTCTTGCATCACATTTTACCTGAAATGTCTTCTGAAAATCTGGCAACACCAACAACGGTTGCTCTATAATCTTTCGTTTCAACAAATTGAAACTCTTCTCAACCTCTTCTATCCAGTGAAAAGATTTATGTCTTTTCTTCACTGTATACATCATTGTTGCACTAATTCCACTGAAATTTCTAATGAATTTTCGATAGAAACTAGCCAAACCATGAAAACTCCTCACCTCAAAAATATTTCTCGGTGATGGCCAATTCTTAATTACCTCCACCTTATCTGGATCCATCCTCAGTTCATTTGCAGAAATAACAAACCCCAAATAAATGAGTTTTTTCTTCATGAATGAGGACTTCTTCATGTTTATCAGCAGCTTCTCTTGTTGTAATCTCTTCATCACAATAGCCAAATGCTTCAAATGTTTAGCCTTTGTTTTGCTTAAAACCAATATGTCATCCAGATACACGATGACAAATTCTCCAATGAACTCCTTCAGGACTTCATTCATCAACCTCATAAAGGTACTCGGTGCATTTGTCAAGCCAAACGACATGACAAGCCATTCATACAAACCTTCGTTTGTCTTGAATGATGTTTTCCACTCATCACCTTCTCTCATTCGAATCTGATGATATCCACTCTTCAAATCTATATTTGAAAAAAAAATTGCTCCACTTAAGCAATCCATCAAATCATCCATCCTTGGCAATGGGAATCTATACCTGATGGTTATCTTGTTTATCACCCTTGAATTAGTGCACATCCTCCAACCTCTGTCTTTCTTTGGATTGAGTACTGTTGGAACAGCACACAGACTCAAGCTTTCCCTGACCAAACCTTTGTCCAACAATTCCTGAACCTGTCTTTTAACCTCCTCATTCTCTTGTGGTGTCAGTCTGTATGTGGCTTTGTTTGGAAAACTAGCTCCTGGTATGAGGTCTATATGGTGACTCACACTCCTCATCGGTGGCAACAAACGAAGTAGTTCATCCACTACAATATCAGCAAACTCTTCCAGCAGTTCTTGAACTTCTCTTGGCAAATCATCCACTCTTGTGCTAGTCAGAACAATTCTCGGCTTTCTGACCACAAAGAATTGTGGATCCTCCTTCTTCTTGACTTCTGTAAGAAGTTCCTTCCCACTCATGAGAAGTACTGTCTTGTTTACCTCTGGATTCACCTCTTTATCTTCAATTGGACACAACATGTGAGTTCTCCCATTCTTTTTCAGGGTATAGGTGTTCATCCTCCCATCATGAATTACATTTCTATCATATTGCCATGGTCTACCCAGCAATAAATGATAGACATCCATAGGAATAACATCACATAAAATCTTATCATTATATCCTCCTATCTTAATGTCAACTAAGCACTATTTAGTGACATTTACCTGATGTCCCTTCTGTAGCCATGAAACCTTGTATGGGCTTGGGTGATCAGTTGTCCCCAACTCCAGCTTTTCTACCATCGCGGTTGAAACGAGATTATTGGTGCTTCCACTGTCCACGATAACCTTGCATGCCCAACCCTTGGTCTTGCAAGTAGTCCTAAAAAGACTGTTCCTCTGCGTTGAATTCCCCATCTCCTTCTCTGGTGTCAAAAGGAATTTTTGCATTACCAGCGATCTTCCGCCTTCAACGTACTCTACCTCAACATCTCGCCTCTGTGCCTCGGCGATGTGAGTCTCTCCTCCATCCTTCCTTTTATCTGGACAGTCGACTGACTTGTGCCCATTTTTTCCACATGTGAAGCATGTGATTACTCCACCTCTTCCTCTTCCTCTACCTCTGGTACGAGGAAACCTATTATTATCAGTATATCCTCCTCTCTGCTCAATATGCTTCTCTTTTTTCTCAGCATATCACCCTCTCTGCGAACTTCCACCTCTCTCTGTATTAGTCTGAGGTTTCTTCTAGTCATCCTTGGGCTTCTGGTATTTATCTTGGGCAACCGATTTTCCTTTGGGCTGACTTATGCCTCGGCCCCTCTGACTTTGTTTATGGCTCAGCTTCTCCTCAGCTTTCAGAGCCAATTGGTAAGCATCCTCCACCGTTCGGATGGTTGCCATATTTATTTCATCCTGAATTTCATACCTCAGGCCATTCATGTACCTGGCCACCTTTTCATCATTACTTTCATAATGACCTGCCCTGATATTCAACCTGTAAAACTCCTCAGTATACTCTTTCACTGTCATCAGCTTCTGTCTCAGGTTCTGCATCCTCCTGAACAGAGAAATTTGATAGTCCCTGGGAATGAATTTTGCCTTCATCTTTGCAATCATCCTATCCCAGCTCTTAATTTTCCATTTGCCTTGGCAACGCCTGTCAGCTTGTAGTTCATCCCACCACAAGGCTGCATGTCCTTTTAATCTTGTGATGGCATGCCTGAACTTCCTGTCTTCTTCGATATCTTCATAATCAAAGTAAGTGTCTAGATCTCTAATCCAATCTAGAAGCTCTTCTACATCCAGATTCCCTTCATAAGCTGGAATGTCCATTTTTTTTTTTGAACTCATCTGGTCGATAGCCTTAATTAAACGCTCATTGGCTACATCTTCTACTGGGATTTCTTCTTCTTCATGTCCATCATCACCTTCATCCTCGGATTCACTGATATCTCCTACATCCGCTTTGCGCCTTCGTGATGTCTCCATGTCCTCCATTCTGGCACGAAGATTTCATATTTCTCTCTCCACATCTAGATTCTATCCTTGCCTGCCTCTTTCTCTCGACATTTCTCTTTCTCTGGACAATTCCCTTTCCTCCTTTGGATCGGGTGATTGTCTACCTCTTCTTCTTGGCAGCATGGTGAATTCTCCCCTTTTCTCTACTACAGAAAGAAAAGAAGTTTTTCTATGCTCTGATACCACTTGACGCAGGGCGCGCCACCCAGGCACGTCTTCTCTCACAGGATCTTCTTCCTTCTCGCCCGAAGAACTCCAAGGTCCTTCTATTTCCCTATCGGTAAATCTGCACCCACAACAATCTTCCCCCGAGGTCTCCCCTTTACCACCGGGAGATCCGCTAAATCTCGCTATCTCGCAAGTTCGTGACTCAAAACCTCCAACTCTTCCTTTCAACTCTTACGATACCTGACCTAGCGATACGGGTATAGCTCCTTTCCTTGTTAGCACCCTCACCACATGCAACCATGGGCTAGGCTTAAATATTAGCGCCTCTCGCAACTCGCGCCTTCGTGAGTTTGTGAGTCAAACTCTTGTGCCTCCCATTGCGATCCTCAGATACGCAATAGGTCAACGCTGAGCTGACTCCTCCCTCGATAGATTGCACTACTCACAACCTCGCAACCTCTCCACCTCGTAGGTTGAACTGTCGAGCTTTCACCCTCTTATTCCGCGAATCCCCGAGATGCAAGAATTCAACGAAATGTTGACTTCTATCTCTAGGTAGCACGTGTCCACCCATCGACCATGCGGGTCCCACCTTATGCTCTGCCACGTATGTCCACACGAATCCCGGCACTCGGCACTTCGTAACTTCTGATGTCGAAAGTGACCCCGTTCGACCTACAAACCCCCGAGTGCGCGATATGCGATGGGGTTCTCCGATCCAGCTGTCCTCCTTTCTTCCTCTCTCCTCGTGTCCTCGCGACTTAGCGTACTCAACGTTTGGGCTCTCACCCTGCAAACTTTCGAGTTCGCGAGATCCTTAGATCTCTACCACCTATCCTTCTCAGATGGACGGCTCCTAGCCTTCTCGCCACTTCACTGCTCACGAAGCTGAATGACTTCCCTTTCTATCCTCCAATGTCCGAGTCTGCGAGATGAGAGAATCTCCTTACACACGTCCTCCACAATGAACGGCTCTGATCTTGTAGGGATATCGCGTCTCACGATATCGTTGTTCTTGCTACACAACTTTTGGGGCTTCAACTTGCGAGTCCCCGATACACGATACCACGTGTAGATCCGACGACTCCCGTGACTCTGAATCGATGGCTCTACCTCTCTTGAGCTTCAAAATCTTCAGACCTTCCCCACCGTAACCTCCTTGCACCTCTGCAAGATCTAATGATCCTCGAAACTTCGCGAAATCTCCTCAGAGAATTTTGACCGTCCGTTCTTCCTTATGTAACCCATGAAATGAGAAAAGTGTCTCTCCACGAGACTCCTTCGCCACTTCATCAACCTGCGACGCTTCTCCTCGACTTCTGACTGCAACTTCCCGCAACTTCAAGTCACACTTATCTGTGCTGATCTTCGGTGACTCAGAAGCCTATCCTTCCTGAGCTTTGCTAAATTACTCCAACCTCAACTAGGATCTTACACGCACTCCTTGTGGCAAATCTGTGAACACTTCAATGGTTTGAGCTTCCTTTGACTCTGCGTATGCCCGTAGCAGCAATTCTCCAAAGCTTCTACTCATATTCACGACTGAGACTTTCTCCCTTAGCTTGCGCACTCCTTGCATGACTCTATGCCTAACTACACCTTCGCAATGAATGAGAACAAAAGCTATCTCTTTGAGCCTTTTGTCAACGCACTCCTTGCGGATGACTTCTACTGCACTCCTTGCAGGAATCCTCACTCAGAAAGAGAGATAATTGTAACTCACTTCACTTCCTCTCAGATTAAATCTCGGCACATGAAATCATACACACAGCATAACAACAAATGCATAACAGGAAGCAAATCTCATAAGTAGAGCATTCAACACACATACACAGAGAATAACACAACAACCATGAATCTGAATCAACTTCTTTTATTAATTCAAGATCTATACATGGATGTCTTCTACAACTCTCTGCTATTCTCCTATGCTCTAGATTCTTCTAACTCTTCCTGTTAATGTTACAATGATACAAATGAGGGTGTCTATATCTGTTTTCCCTCCTGCACTCTAAAACTGTCTAATCTAAGAATTCAATTCTATATACCTACAACTACTACTATAAATGCCTCTGTCTATCTCAGACGAGAGCGTATGGCTCAAGGTCTGATTACATTTTTACCAAGGCTCCTAAATTAAATGATCTCATTTATGTTCAGCGCATCAACTTCAAGGGAAAATTTAAAAATTCAAAAACTTGCGATGGACGTCTTCCAGCTGTCTTCTGCTTCCACGTTGGTTTTGCTTGTCATGAGGGATGCTCCTTCATCAACTTCCCTTTGTTTCCAAACTTTTTGGGTCTTCTTTCAGGATGAGGTTTCCAACAATGGTCTTCATCATGGCCATCTTTTGAACAATGTTTTCATGTGAATTTTTCTCCCTCTTTCTTAACAACAACATTCTTTTTTCCATTGCCCTTGAACTTCCTCTTTCCTTTGTCTCCATGACTAAGAGGCTTCTTGTTACCCTCATGATTTTCGTTCCTTCCTCTTGCTTCCAAATGAGTGGCCTGAAC
>CBVK0102891904.1:0-13175 GCA_900067695.1 Picea abies | reverse complement strand
TCCTTGGAGGTCATAGGTTCAAATCCAGAGGGGGGTAGGGTATGTATACCTTCGTAGACTTTAATAGTCAAATCGTTGTGCAGAGGGGATCCCTTGTCCCACAAACACGGGGGTCTCGTACACCAATTTGGTATCTGGCTTGACCATGACCTTAAAAGTAGATTATTATTATTAAAAGTTTGTGTTGAATATATTGTTGTTGAGATAGTTTTCTACATAAAATTAATTGTTGGGAGGGTGCACATACATAAGAGAAAGAGAGCGAGATATCTAATACAAAACTTGTGCAAAAATTAGTTGTGAGAAAAGTGCTAGCCCAAAAGGAAAAAGTTGAAAAAAGTTGCAATGGAAGAGACTTGTAAGGAAACTTTGTGTAAATAAAATTGCAAGTTGAAAGTTTTTAAGAAAAAATTACCAGGGAAAAGAGGCTCATAAGGTAAAACATAGGAAAGAAGCAGCGTGCAAGGTAAATTTGCATGAAGGAAACTCTCTAGACAAGAGATCGCAAGATAAAGTTGTGAAGGAAAACAGAGCTTGCAAGGCAAGGTTGTGAATAGAAGCAATTTTTTTCCAAAGAAAATTCCACATTTTATATTAAGGTATATAAAGAGAGTAACCTCTGAATTACAAAAAAGCACCCGAACTGGAAACAATCACAACCCTTCCACACTAGAAAAAACATCAAAACTTCTTTTTAAATCTGCTTGTCTTCTCAACACATAGAAAAAGTTGACAGAAAGCCAGAGAGGGGAAGGTCTTTCTCCCAAAACATAATTTTGGACTTTATCCATCTGATAAAAATCCACTTCAGAAAGAGACTTCATCAAGCTAGAAAAGAAGAAAATTTTGTCCGCAACACACTTACTAATCCTCCTCCTGCAAGTAGTTGAAACCTGAGCATCTAGGCAGCCTACAAGAAACAAAAAGACTCAGTAGAGAAAGTGGAAGAGAGGGGGACCTTCTTGTCCATCCTCCATCTGGGAAAATCTCAACATCCTTTCTTGGAGACCCATAGCTTATTTGGAGAGGTTTTCTGCCTCCTAATTAAATTCTCTGTAGGAATGTATGAACTCAATGGCAGATAAATCCAAAGTGAGAGACTCAATATACTTCTTCCAAAAATGAAGGCCCATGGCTTGGAGGTCGGCTTGATTGTTGAGACAGTCTATTACCAGTTTTGAATCGCCAACCACCTGTAAGTCATAGATATGAAGACAGATGGCCAAGGTGAGCATGGCCCAAAGTCCTAGGAGCTCTGCTCTATTGTTTGTGCCTACCCTACAATTGAGCATCCATCTATAGCTGGTTTGACTAGTTACTCTGATAACTCCGCCTGCTCCGCTAACTTGTCCATGTCCTTGTGCAGCCCCGTCAAACCAACCTATAGGTCTACTAAAGGAAATATTTGGTGGTTGTTTTACTTTTAAGGTAGACGAAATCTTCTTCTTTGTAATCTAGGTCCATCCCAAGGTTTTAAAGATCACTGTATTTGTGGAGGCATGTCTTCCCTCGAAGAGCACTAAGTTCCTTTCCATCCAAATATGCCAACTGATTATAGATGGAAGTGTATTCCATTGAGGCTACTTTTGGCTCTAGGCCTTGAAGGAATCATGTAAGTACCCTAGAGGCCAACTTTTGTTGATCTTGAGTGTTGCCAACACCCCTATCCAAACTCGTTGGGTGAACAAGCAATGTGTCCAAATATGGTGGGTCGTTTCGGTTTCATTCCTGCAGAGTACACAAAAGCCTAGCCCCTGCCACCCTCTTCTTTGTAGGTTATCCCATGAGAGAACCTTGTTCTCCATCAACAACCAAGTGAACAGTTTCAATTTATGTGTCAACTCCCAGTGCCAAGCCACCAATTTGTACTTCTTAGCTAGATTTTCATGGCAATGGCATCATATGCCTTTTTTTCTATCATCGCCCCCGAGGCTGAAGCCCCAATCCATACCAGCTCATCTGGAGAATCAGTGATCTAAATACCCTCGTGAGATAAAGATTTACAGTAACCCTCCCATTCAACAACCTCCCTACTAATCAATCCCAACAACCTGATCGATTTCCACTGGTTAAAAACTGTTCGTTGGCCAACCCTGTTTACTGCTTGGAAAAGGAAGTGGAGGCCCCGCTGTCTTAAGGAGCTTAAGAGACCACTGGAAAGGAAGGATCGATTATCCAAACCCATAACTGCGTCTTCCCCAAGGCAAATGGAGATTCTTGAGCCTAGTTTCCAGGCAGTCCAATGTGCCATCACCTGAAGCTCTTTGTTGAGACACCGCCATGAACTTGAAGCTCTTGGAATACTCGTGTACGGTTTCCTTATCTAGGACTGCACCGTGTGACGCTAGATATATTTTTCCAGAATGATCTTGTTCCATAGCCCATCATTCATTAAGTAATGCCACAAAGTGTTTGCCACCAGTGCTTTACTAAACCAAGTTAGATGCTTGAAGCCCCAACCGTTGTAGTTTTTAGGCTTCGCCAGAACCTTCCAATTGCATAAATGAATACAATCAGTCTCCCTAAATCCCGACCACAAGAACCTATACATCAATTGTCTAATCCTATTAAAGATTGATACCGGGATGTTCCCAATCGCTAGCCAATAAACCGAGAGACTTTCCAAAATAGAGTTTACTAGCACATATCTCTCCCCCAAGGTCAGCCATCGATGGCACCAGTTCCCAATTCGAATTTTAAATTTCTGCAGAAGCCATATCCAATCCACTGCCCTGTAATTTACTGGTTTGAGAAAAAAACCCAGATAACGAAATCTTGCATCCAACTCAAAGAAATTAAAAGGAAACAGGGTTTTGAAAGGTATCATGTCCTGGTCGTCCATTCCCGCATAATGGAGGGAGGATTTAAATGGGTTGACAACCATCCTCGTTTCCCTGCAAAACACATAAATTGTTGATGCAATTTCCTCCCATCCTGAAACTCAAGCTTTGTTTACTATTAGAATGTCATCCACAAAACAAAGAATGAAAATCTAAATAATCCTAGAGACCTTAACCCCCAAAATTTTTCCCTTGGAATGTGCATGTTTAACTAAAAGACTCAATCCTTCCATGACTAAGATGAAGAGTAAGGGGGATAAGGGGAAACCTTGTCTTATCCCGCACCCACTTTTGAAAAAAGAGGTACACCTCCCATTAACCAGAATAGCATAATTTGAAGTGATCACACAACTCATAATCCATTTTGTGGTCTTTAGGCCAATGCCAAAATTTAAGAGAATTAACCTAAGGAAATCCTAGTTGAAACAGTGATAAGATTTTTGCAAATCCATCTTTAAAACTAATGCTTTTAGTTTTTTTTATTGATGTTGTGTATGCATTCTTGAGCAACCCCAACAACATCCAAAACTTTTATGTGCTTTAAGAATCCAAACTGCTCTGATGATAAGACTTTTGACAATAGATCTTTCAATCAAATTCCAATGAGTTTTGTTATCACTTTGTAAGCCAGATTACAAAGGGAAATGGGTCTAAATTCCCCAAATCTTGTGGACTTGTCCACTTTATGGATAAGAACTAAGAAGGTCGAATTTAGAGAATTGACCATCGTACCTGTCATCCTTGACTCCTCCACTGCTTCATGAACGTCCTCCCCTATTAGATGAAAGTACTTTAACAAGAACTCCACCGTCAAATCATTCGGCTCGAGACTCTTGTCCTTGGAAAGGTTGTTCAAGACTATTTTAATTTCTTCAACGAAGCTTGTCTTTTCCAGTTCCTGGACATCAGTCTCTATGAAGGAGAAGGGGTAAATTTGGGTTACCTTCACCTGGTCCACAATAGTATTGTGTCCAGTGTCAGTGTACAAAGATCTAAAGTATCTCATCACTTCTGCCTCAATGTCTTTTTTTCCTGTGTGGGTGATTCCTTGTTCATCCTTCATCTCCCAAATGACCTTTTGTTTTTCCTGTAAGTTGCAAAACGATGGAAAAACTTGGTATTCCGATCACCCTTTTGGAGCCAAGTGGCCCTACTTTTTTGTCTCCAATATTCTTCTTCATCTAATATGTAATTCTATATTTTTCTTTCCATTTCTTTGATAAGGTTGTATGAGTCCATTGCTCCCCTACCTCTGTATTTGTTACTGTATATAAGTTTTAATTCCACCTCCATTGTAGTTACTTCACTGAGTCTATGCTTCTTTTGTTGTTTCACCCACTCCATCACTTTGAGTTTTAAAGCTTTTAATCTCCCTACAAGTCTTCTCATTGCTGAATATTTAGAATCGAAATACTTTGTCTTCTAGACTGTAGATACTAACTCGTTAAATCCTTTCTCTTCCATCCAAGTTGGATTTAGCTTAAAGGGGTAGTTACACGATCTCTGGCCGACATCTAGTTCTAGCACTATCGAAGCATGATCTGAGAAAAAGGGGAGAACAACCCAAGATCTGAACCTACCCATCAAAGAGATCATATCTTCCGACAGATAAACTCTGTCAAGTCTCTTAGCTATGCTTTCTTCCCCACTTCTTCCATTACGCCAAGTTGGAGCGTACTCAACAAGGGAAACATCTACCAGCGCGAAACTCTGAAAAGTACCTTTGAAAAAATCAGCAAGGGGATCTAATCTGGCTTTTGTACACCAGACTTCGCTAGCAGATACGGTAAAGTTGAGATCTCCTACAAGAATTAAGTTTTTATTGGCTAACAAGCCACTATTAGCCACTGCTTCCCAAAACAATTTCATGTATGTGCAAGGTCCATAACAATTGAAGAGAGAGATCAGACTGCTTCCCTCGAGAAGTGTGCCCTCCAATAAGATTCCAACACAGGTTGTAGTAGGAAGTAGATCCAAATATTTTGGGTTCCAGTATACACACAGTCCCCGTGACTGCCCCGCCGAGTCGATCGCACAACAAGCCCAACTAGGAAAGAGTTTAGTGACTAAGGCCCTTGCTTTCACTCCTTCTACCATCGTCTCTTGCAAAAAAAGAATATCAGGTTTCAAACTATCCATGAGTCTTCATAGGGTATCATATTTAGGAGCCCCTCCAACTCCCCTTATATTTAGAGAGAGAAGTTTCATGTTTTAACTCTGGCTAAGGCTTTGAGTCCTCTAAGCACCCTTTATTCAATTGTAGTGTTCTCTTAGAAGACCAAGTCTCCACTGTTGGTCGCCCCTTTCTTGCAATCACTCCTCATTTTTATGGGTGAAACTTCGCACCCCAGACCCCCTCTCTAGTGCTCATTTTTAGTGTCTTCCTCAACTCTAACTCCATTGAATTGACAGTCTGATCTTTTTTCCCACAGATAATCTCCCTACCTCCTTTATATACTTCTAAAGGTTTCTTAACAAGCATGTCTCAATCACTGGGGACAAAGGTCTCCAACATGGCATCCAGAGAGTTTTCCCCAGGGGTCATCTCCCTTCCCACCAGCCTCTCGCTTCACAAGCCCTCCTCAGTTGGGTCTTGCCCTACGCTCCTCTCTAGAGCTTGTATAGTTGTTTTCAACTGATCTAGAGTTTCCAAATCCCGTCGTCTTTATTTTGAAGCAAATTTAACACCCTTTACCACTTCACTAATAAAACTTTTCAGGATTGCTAAGGATTTCCTTGTGTCTAAGGATTTTAAGATATTTAGTCTCTCTATTTCCCAAGCTGATAAGGTAGAGCATAAAGAGGGGCAAAGGATTTTTAACTTACTTTGGTCAGAGTCCAACACTGTAGAAGTATGTGTGTCTTCTTTAAACGAGGTGCCTATCCCAATCTTGGAGGGATCATTTCCAGAGGGTTCATTATAGTCTACTTTCCTGAGCATTGAGGCCTCTGAGTCTTCCTCCGAAACAAACCCTTGACAGTTTTTTCAGAGATGAACAGTTCTTCTGCAGGACGTGCAGCGAAATGGAATGCCCAGATAGTTGAGATTTTGTGTGTAGATTTCCCCCCTCCATTCTATATTGATTCCTTCTAGTAGCCCAGTGTGGATATCCAACTCCACCAACACTTTCCCCATTCTTCTATCGGACACTTTTAGGGATGAGGTTTCCACATGGAAAAACCTCCCTAGTTCGTTTCCAACAGCTTTGAAAGCACCCTCATTCCAAAATTGTAGTGGAAATCCTGGTAAAAGTACCCAGATGTGTCTGAATTGGAAATATTATGCCACTGGGTCGAATCCCACTCGCCACCTTTTTAGCACCAGGTTGCCTCCGTGTAGGATCCAGGTTCCCTGTAAAATTTTCATGGAATCTTCAGGGTTTTTGAATAAAAAGCAATACCACCCCTTTGTTAAAATCACCACCTTCGGCGAATAGCCTATCAATGGGTGCCAACATTCCTTCGCCTAGGCAACTAGACTTTGTCTGCTCAACAATCTGTAAGAGAATCTTCCTACTAGTGCACACATCACCAAGTTACAAACCTCTTCCAAGCCTACATCTCCTCCAAGAACCATTTTTCGCTTTCCTTTGCTTGGTTTCCACAGATTTTTCCCTCTCCTGACTGTCCCCCTGGTCCTTTGTGCTTCCCCATTTGTGTTAAGATCTCGTTTAGGGTTCCCACCCTTTGGTTGCACTAGAAACCCCAAAAGGAATCTTGTGTCCCCTAACCTAGTTGTTGAAGAAGGTTCACCTCTGTGCATGAACTGCTTGGGGCTTGGAATCAAGGGGGGTTGTCTTCTTGTCTGGGGGTTGTCTACACTCATTTACCCCCTTGAGAGACGTAACATGTCCCCCCTTTTTGGGGCTTGTATGTAATCCATATGGCACGTGTCCTTCGAGGTCCTTGAATAAATCTCTCGACCTCCTTCCAAGCGCTGACTCCTCATGTTTGCTAAAATGTCTTTTAATAAGGCACCAACTATCAACCCTCTCCTGACATGGTATGGCCCACTTCTGAGCTCGTCATCCGAAACAAAAAGTCCATATTGATTCCAAAGCACCTCATCTCCTAGTCTCGTCAAGTCGTTGATAGCTTCTTGCATGTTCAAAAGGTGATTTTGGGGTTTACAACCAAAGAAACCTTCTACCCGCGAAATGCTCCTAGTTCCCAAGCACAGATCAGATCTCACTCCTCTATGTTCCCCTTCATTTATGTTTCCTGGTTGCCGCCATTATTATTTCATGGTTGTCGCCATTACTCTGTCCTGGTTTCCACCATTACCGTTTCAAAAAATGTTGCTTTTGGAACATAACCAACCCAATCCAGTAAGTCATTGCATGCTTAATATCTCACCTTTTACATGTCCATGAGATTAAAACTATGTTGCTCATAGCGTTTTCAATTGAAAAGCAAAAGCTAGCATTGGTTCAATATCTTAACCTTTACCCACGTCAAGTAGAAGCCTGTGAATAGAAGCAACTTGCAAAGGCAAAGTTTGCATGAGTTAATTTGTGGACCTCTACACCCTTGCAGGGTTAAGTTGTAAACCTTCACATACCTTGCAAGATAAGGTTTTAACCCCTTCTCTTAATGTAATTAATTATATAATGGTTAGCATAGTCTTTATGTATTTATGTTATATTAGCATAAAGTTAGTACATTAAGTTATGAGTAAGTACTTGAGTAATAAATGAAAAGTACGTTAGGAGAAAGAATTTATCTAAATTCTCTTTCTCTCTATCTCATGTAGATTCAATGTAAAAGAGAATTTGCAATTGATGAAGATATGGAGTAGTCCTTCTTTCTCATATATTTAGTCTATATTTCTACATTTAAATTTGATATGTCGCAACCACAATGATGAGAAGTTGAGGAAGTGAGTGGTCCAAGGTGCTATTGTTTATTTTTGTAGCTTCAGACAAGTATTCTCACATGACCCTAGATCTGGTTGTGTGAGTGGTTACTGAAGGTGTTCTTCCTTTGTTGGAATACTTGTGTTGTCGAACATATACATGTTTTTTAGTAGTATTTTCTACAGTGACCAAGGATGCAACCAGTCATACATTTTTTTCCTTAGTGAGTGGGGATGTGTCCAGTCAGACAGATTTTGCCTCAATGACCGAGGATGCAGCCAATCAGCTAGATTTTTCTTTAGTGGATGAGGATGCAACCAATCAAACAGATTGGACAACAAGAAGTTGGGATGGCTAGGGTGATAATATAGTAATAGATCTAGATACACTTCTAGCATGCGAGGAAGAGGATTGGAGTATAGATGAGGAAGAGGACCACCTTAGATTTGGGAGATAAATTCTTCTAGTAATAGAGGTACATCTATTTGATGATGGATTGGATACCTCCCTCACTAAGAGGGAGTGTTGATTCTTGTAGCTTAGTTAGGTATTCCCATAAGAGGCCAAGGTGTCATGCATGTGGGACTCTTCATTGGCACTAGATTATCCTTTCGGTTTAGTGAAAATCCTCTTGGATTTGGTTGGGGTCTTTATAGGTTTGGTGATGGGATTTGTGGGCTTGTGTTGGGGCTTCACACCCATAAGGAAAGCCTAATTTGATGTTGAATTGTGGAGGGGCTTCTATGGTGACCCCTAAGGATTGCATATAAAGGAGAGAGGTCATTGTAACATTTTGTATCATGTAGAGTGTGTGAAGATATGATGAAGCTAGCATAAGTGAGTCTGCACTTGTGCTAGGAAGATTGGTGATCTAAGCAAAGGGAAATTCTGCAAGGTGGTGAATTTGTGCCTGAGGAGAGAAACAAAGAAGGTCACATGTGTGGAGCAAATTTTTCAAACAATACGTAGTTTGCAGGAGGATGAAGTGCATATATATGCAGGTTGCAGAAGGATGAATCGCGTATAGGCTATATGCGGTTTGCAATAGAGCAAACAATGTATATACGTGAGTTTCCAGTAAGGTGAATTATGTATATAATTTTCTAGGAAAGTACATATTTGTACATGCTGACAGGTGACATCAGCGTGTCGTATAGGTGGTCTATAATAGATTCTTGTGCAGAGGAGATTCCCAGGGATATTGCTAAGGTTTGGTTTTTTGATTTGTATGGTTATTTGAAAACAAGGTTGTTCTCATTTTTGGTGACTTTGGAGGACAAGGTTCTCCTCATATTTTGGTGATACCATATTGGCTGAGAGGGCTGGTTTTTCTCTCAAGATTTCTGATGATAACAAGAATACATAAATGAAATTGTGTCTCTTGTGTATTGACGATTCCCCTCTGATCTTTGTGTTTCCATTGCATATGTTTTTAGTTAATAATTTCAGTGTAAAGTCGTTCAATGATAACAACTAAGGTTTTACTCTTAGATCACTAGGAAGAAATTTTTAGATCTGAAATTAGTCACATATAGTTGCATGTGAAAATTGACACGATATCAGAGCTTGGGATTTGAAGATAAGGGGATCATATTGAGACACATCTTTGGATACAACACTAGAGGAGTGTTGTTCTTGTTCTTGTTGCGAGTAGGTCACAGGTGATAGCTCTGAGAGGGAGCTACAATCACAATTGTAGGTGGTAACATGTTAGATGGTCTTTGGTTTGAGACATGGAGCAGACCATACATACGAGGAGTTGTGGACTATTGCAGCTCGATGGTGTGGTAGGTCGGGAGTTATGGTGGATTGGTGGAGATCTTGGATCACAATAGTATGTTGTGTGGCGGATTTCCAACCCTGTGGATAGACTTCTGGTGACTTGTCATAGTGAGTTGTGATGGGTGCAGCTTGGATGCTTTGGTATGAATGAGATAGTTTCATGTGTATCACAAGTTGATTATATAGAGTCTTCATTGAGACAAAGAGTTTCACATTGTCGAGGTATGACGATGTATGAGGTATTTGACCCAGGAGGATGAGGACATTTGTAGAGATGAGTTGCGGTGGTCTAGAGTGGACTAGACTGAGTGTCCAGCCGCAGCTTGGGACTGTTCAGACGATGACACAATATCAATGGTAGCATGTGCAGAGACGGAGAGTTTTGGGTGACTTGGATGATGGAATTGGGTAGAATTTAATTGGATGGTCATGACTTGGGGAAGTAGGATGCTTGCCTTGGAGGATTGCATGGTTCATATATAGTGGAATCCATTGACACATGACTGGGGCACAAGATTTGTTCATGAGCTTGATAGTGTTTGAATCAGGTATGTACGAGGAGCTTGGTAGGAGGACTAGACATGTAGTACAAGGATCTAGAGAAGTGGTATTCTGGATGGAGTCAATGTGTGTTGCAAGTGGAAAATGTGCTATGGGTGCCAGGATTTTGTTCTCAGCCTCATGGATTGAGGAGTAGGACTATGCAGTGTTGTTCTGAGATTGACAGGTGTTATCTAATGTTGAATTAGTCTTCCCAAGTTTTGAGAACCTTTTATTTTTTTGTAGGGGATATGTGCACGAGAGATGTTTCCGGAATTTGAGAGGATATGGAATGATTATATCCAGGAGGAGACTCGGTTGGTGTCCATGGAGGATACAAATGCTTTGAGTGTCGTGACTTTGTTCATTTTGTTTCACAGTGTCCACACCACTGGGGAAGGGGAAGAAAACATCAGGCATCAACATCATTTGTTGATGAGGTTGTAGAAAGGTTCCAGAGGGAGATCATTTTGGTCTCCACCCCTTCAGGTATAGTTTCCAATATGGGGACTTGGTTGGTGGATAGCAGAGCATATTTCCATATGGAAGGTGTCGAGGGTGTCAAATGTGTTATGGGTGCCAGAACTTAGGAGGAGTGTTCTCTCAGTCTCAGAGATTGAGAGAAAGGGGTACCACATATTTTTTTGGATTCATGAGAGGTGATGAGGGTGTCAAATGTGTTATGGGTGCCAGAACTTAGGAGGAGTGTTCTCTCAGTCTCAGAGATTGAGAGAAAGGGGTACCACATATTTTTTTGAGTTCGACAGGTGTTGTTTATGCTCAGAGGATCTAACTTCAGATTAGCAGTGGTTCATAGATTTAGAGAGGGCCAACCTATGTGTGTTGTGATCAGCAGGAGCAGAGAGACAGACAAGGAGGAGCCAGTAGCTCCACCAATGGTGAGGCAAGTGGACCCACCAACAGTAAAGGTACATAGGGAGTAGGTAGCTCCACCAATGGTGAGGCAGGTGGCCCCATCAGTAGTGTTGGCTCAGAAGGATCTAGAGTTTATAGGGAGTCATCCCTTAGGATCTAGTGGGGAGGAGCAGCCTCCTAGGATTATGCAAAGGACGTCAGACATGGAGTAGGTAGCTTCGAAGGTTGTGTAGACTCGGAGGGAGTCCGACTTCAAAGGGATTCAGGAGACTCATATGGAGAGTCAGTTGCTCAGTGGGAGCCAAACTTCAGGTCCAAATGGATGAGAGACATCTTCCAAGACTTTGAGGATGGTCTCATGGGTTGAGATGTCCATACATGAGGTTCAGAGGGAGGAGGATTCTAGGAGCAGAATGTCTTCCAGGATGTGATCATGGCAGACAGTAAGATTTGCTTCCATGAATGAGGATGCAACTAGTTAGAAGGACTAGAGAGAAACATTTTCTTCGATGGCAGAGGGAGCAACCAATCAGATGGATTGGAGAGCAGTTGTGGTAGAGGATCCAGTGTGAGAGATAGAGATACTTCCATGTGATGACGAAGGATGGAATGCCTCCCTCACTAAGCGGGAGTGTTGAGGCTTTGGTAGCATCGAGAGGCATTCCCACTTGTGGAGAGTGGTGAGAATGTCTTCCTTGCTAAGAGGGAGTGTTGATTTTTGTAGCTTCGGACAAGTATTCTCACATGACCCTAGGTGTTAGGAATGTGGGAATTGTTGTTGGCATCATATCACACTTTCGGTTTGATGAAAACCCCCTTGGATTTGAGTGGGAGATTTATGGGTTTGGTGATGGGCTTTGTGGGCTTTGTGGGCTTGTGTTGGGGATTCACACCCACAAGGAAAGCCTATTTTGATGTTGAATTGTGGAGGGGCTTCAATGGTGACCCCTAAGGATTGTGTATAAAGGAGAGAGTTCATTGTGACATTTTATATCATGTAGAGTGTGTGGAGACATGATGGAGCTACCATAAGTGAGTCTACACTTGTGCTAGGAGGATTGGTGATCTCAACAAAGTGAAAGTCCACAAGGTGTCAAATATGTCCCTGAAGAGAGAAGCGAATAAGGTCGCATGTGTGGAGTGAATTTTTTTGTACAATACACAATTTGCAGAAGGACGAAGCACATATATATGTGGGTTGCAGAAGGAAGAATCACGTATAGGGTATACGTGGTTTGTAGTAGAGAAAACAACATATATATACGGGTTGTCAGTAAGGTGAATCACGTATCTGATTTTTTGGACAGGTACATGCTGACAGGTGACGTCAACATGTTGTACAAGTGGTCTACAACAGATTTGTGTGTAGAGGAGATTCCCAGGGATATTGATGAGGTTTGGTTTTTTTATTTGTATGGTCATTGGAGAGCAAGGTTGTTTTGAGTTTTGCTGACTTTGGAGGACATTGTTGTCCTCATATTTTGGTGATATTGTATTGGATGGGAGGGATGGTTTTCTCTCAAGATTTCTGATGATAACAAGAATAGTGAACTGAAATTGTGTCTCATGTGTATTGATGATTCATCTCTGATTTTTGTGTTTCCGTTGCATATGTTTTTAGTCAATAATTTCAGTGTAAAGTTGTCCAGTGATAACAACTAGGGTTTTATTGTTAGATCACTAGGAAACAATTTTCATATTTGAGATCAATCACATAGAGTTGCATGTGAAAATTGACTGCAACTATTGATTAGAAACAAACCATGGTACTTAAAATACATGAGTGATATAGAGCCAACTAAGTAATAAGATTAATATATTTAGGAAGTCGTAGCATTAACTTTTTGGTTTGATTATTAAATGGTGAATAAGTATGTAGAAACAATATGAGTCTAGGAGAGAGGAGGTTTGTTGTGCGATATAGTGTTGTTACAAAAGTTGACTTGGTTTGTTATAGATGCCAAGTAAGGGTTGCTACAGGTTGTTATATAGACCAAGTTGGGGTTGTTATAGAAGTTGAGTTAGAGTGTTGGTATAGTTGTAGGTGTGGAGACAAACACTGAGTTAATGTGATGGTATAGTTGTAGGAGTGGAGATATTGTTACAATTGTATAAGGAACATTGCTTCTCACACATTTCAAGGACAACAAGGATGAAACAAAGGGGTTGACCTACAACAAGAGGGATTGAAATAGGGTCGAAGCATCATTGTTAGGTAGGGCCAACCTGTTTAGTGGGGCTGACCTAAAGCCAACATATTAGTGCAAATCCATGCAAGGGC
>CBVK0102891903.1:0-10932 GCA_900067695.1 Picea abies | reverse complement strand
CCAACTAGAGCTAGAACCAAAATCACCACAATAAGTTTGATTTCTAATTTTTTACTCTGATTGTGTCATACATGAGGAGAATTTTGATTTGTAAATTTATGAGAAGTTCATTTAAGGATTTACAATGATAGTTTGATTTGTGAATTTCCTAGAAGCTTGTTGCAGGAATTTACAAAGTAGTGTTGTTATTGAAATATGTACAAGCAATAGGGTTGTACGAATGATGTTGGTGTATGGAACAACAATAGTGTTTTCAAACAATGATTTGTAACGACCCTCAAAAGGTAAATCTTAGAATTGTTTGGTGAGTTCAATCATGGGCAGTTTATCTCATATCATATTGGAGAGTAGTAAAAAAATTGACGGAAAGAATTTTAACATTGGAAACAAATGATGCTTGCAATTTTTGAGTATAGGTGCTTGGATAGGATTGTATTGGGAAAGGACGTGTGAAGTGCAGTGGATGAGGATATGCAAGTTGAGTCTGATGCAAGAAATAAGGATTCTATGATGAAATCCAAGCTCTTGGTAACTGATGAAATGTTTTTTGAAGTTTAAGATGGCATTAATGCATTCAAAATTTAAAGTCGTCTAACAAACATGCATGAAACGTCAGACAACGATAGAGATTTGTCCCTAAAGATTTTGTTGTTTTCAATAGAGATGGAGGAACATGATTACTTCCAGGACTACTAAAGTCAAGGACAATAGAGATCAATTGAAATCTATAGATAGAAAAATGGACAAAGAGGATTTGGTCATAATTACTTTGAAGAGTCTTCTCTATTGACCTTAATTTTGAGCAATTAAAATGACAAATTATTGTCAAAAAATGAGTGGAAAGGTAGTTTGGGAGCTATAGTAGACATGAATCCTCAGTTGGCCTTGGCAGTGGAGTTCAAAGGCAAAGGAAAATCTAATAGGCATAAATAGGGCACCAAGTCATCGGATTCAAGCTAAGTTGCATGAAACTTGGAAACAAGGATGCCTTGGAAATGTGATCCCCTCAAATTTTGGAAATGTAGTATTTAAAAATACTAAAAATATAAATGTTCAAAAAATAGTTTGTTTTCTTATTTTTAAATGCCACATTGTCATGCAAATTTGTTAAAATAAGTAATTTAGTGTGTTTTGGTGTGTCTTATTACCAAAGGATACCTTCATTTCAAGTCTTGGCACATTGTGTTCCAATAGGTCATTATAGAATGTAGTCTTGAACATTGAAACCTTGAGAATTGTTAAGTAATTTGAATTATCATTGGGATATGAAATTCTACTTTCTTCATATAAAGTTTGATGAGGTTGGAACCACTCTCAAACATCCTAAAACTGTTAATTTCAGTATTAAAAATTTAAGTAAAATGGTAGAATGGAAAAGGTAAAAGGAAAATGTTAACTTTACTTTAAGAATTTGATATTATCATTTCTTCTTCCAAGATTACACGCTTAGGTGGGTCCTCAATGTCATTTACCAAGTCAAAAAGAAAACTAAGATCATTGAAATATGTGGGTTTTGAGGTGATACATGCTTGAAACAATGCATGGCATTTCAATTGGTGTTTCCAAATCATGATATGCACCTTGAAATGTTTTGCCACATTTTTGGCCTTTATGGTACACATTTCCATGTATTAAAGTGTTTCAAGGGTTAAAATGTCAAGGTTTTAGGCGTTTCGTACAATTTATGATTCAAGTAATCAAAAACCTAACAAGATTATTATTAAGTGTTTTTGTAGAGGAAATATAGGTCACAAAAGAAAATTTTGTAGTCAAAGATTGTGGGATGAAAAGAACAATCAAGGGGCCTATTCCATAAATCAAATATGAAAGAAGTAGGCCAACATAACTAAACATAAAGATGAAGATCAATTTTATGTTTAGGTGGCTAGGAATAAAGAGGCCAACATAAACTAAGTTGATTGGTGTATTTTTTTGTGCATCACATCGTTTCACTAAGGATTGGTGTCTTGATTTTGTAGTAAATAAATCTCGTTCTGATTTTGTGATTTTTGGTGCAATCATTTAAAATTTTCTATAGTTGTAATAGGAGTAAAAACGTTATATTTAGGGGGCATGTAGTGTAATTGTTGTCTTCTAGAGAACACATCAAATGCTCCCTTTCTTTGATTCAGTGTTAGTTTTCAAAAAGCTCCCTTGAAAATCCCAAGGATTAACAACGCCCTAGTCTATTTGAGATGTATATGCACTTTATTCACTTGGTTATCACGAGTCTATGGTTTTTAGAGGGTGAACTCCTTGTGCACACATGTTGATGGTGATTGGGATAATTTAATTATTAATTGTGTATGACATTATTGGATGGAGGCCAATTACACTTGCTCCCTAGCTATTGATGTGATTTTTACTAGTATTATGGTTTATTACATGGTTGAGGTGATTTTTAGTTGGAGCGCTACCCTCTTGCACATATGTGGAGGCACTTATGTGTATTTTATGATTATTTTATTGCTTGAGGGCAAGTTCGTTCCCTCACCTTGATACATTCTCCTACTCCTCTTCTATTCCACATGTGTGCGCCCTTGACTTTCTCTTTTCTCCACATGTGCACCATCCCCTTACATGTAAACTCCCTTCTCCTTTTCCATGCGCACCTCCTCATTATTTTTTACCTCACACGCGTGTCACTTAAACCTCCATTCTTCTCTTTCATGCGCTTAACTATCTCATGTGTCCCCACGCATCTATCCCATGCGCCAACCTTTACTCACACATGTATCCTCCTATTATTACACATAGATGCGCCTCACTCTCCTATATATTGAGGCTCTTCCTCATTGATCAAGGTTGATTTTTCTTAGCAACAACAATACTCTCTCTCATTCTTTCCTCCTTCTAAGCTTCTAGTCTTTGTCTAAAGAGAAACATTGTATTGGTTATGTACTTGTGCTGAATGGTGTAATCAGCCTTTTGGCAAGAGCAATAATAAAGATTTGGTGTGTTGGTATCAAGTTGTTGAATCGTGTCGGTATTGTAACTATTTTTTATGCATTGTTAGTTGTTTTTAGCTTATTATTGTGGTGTTTCAGCCTTGTAATAGCACATATTTCCTCTTCTTTTCATTCACTAAAATACTAATGTTGTAGGATTTTCGTCCAATTAAAATTTAAATCTTGTGACTTATCCCTTTGGTAGCTTAACCGCCCACCAAAAGCAATTTACTTTCTGTTGTTTTTATGATTTTATTGCATATTTTTTAGGTTTATAATAGTAGGAAGACATCCTAGGGACACCCCCTGAGGTTGGCACAAACCAACCCAAATAGAGAGGAGACTTGTCAGTGACAGTTAGGCATTTTCTCCTAGAAATAGCCTCTTTTACCCATTGAATTTACTTTATTTCAGATCTGATTTAGGGGTCAAAAAAGTGTGTTAACATGCACTCACACTTGAGGCCTACCCTCACATTAAACATGGCAGTGACACATCATACTGCCTAGAACCATATAAAAATAATGATGATAATCAAATAATAGAAGGGGACAATGTGATATGCTCCTAACCAATGAACCATAAAATCATCATCATCATGTTGAATCTGTTGAAACACGACATCAATACATAGGGACATGAACTAGTCACTTTGCACTAGACACTTTTCTCTAAACATCACAACACCCACCATAGAGCAATTGTCGGTTCTTGTAGAACCATAAGGGTAAAGTTAGGAAAAGTGTATGCTTCCATAATATGTCCCTAGATAACATAAATCAACCATCTAGAACACTTGTAAGTCTTTTCCACCCATAGGAAAGTGCTCAAAACCATGCTCATGTATCATACTAGGCAACAATTAGCATAGTTTTTTTCTACTTGCAAATCAACAAGTATTCTCCACAACCACATCGCCTTACAAGTTCTATTTATTGATACCCTCTACTTTGCTTCAGATGATAACTTCAAATGATAAGAGTGCCACTATGTATTGTGTTTTACTTATCCAAAGACATGGAACCTGTACCAAGAATAAAAACAATGTGTAGTTGATTTCTTGTTATCAATCAAACTTGCCCAATTGGCATATATGAAACTTGGTAATCATAAATCCTCCCTTATACCATACATGATGCCATACTCCAAAGTTCCTTGTACGTACCTCAAAACTCTCTTTGTTGCTCTCCAATATTCAGCATTTGGAGTTGTTATAAACTTAAAAATACAACTAATCATGAAATTCGGATCCAGTTTTGTTGTTGCAAGATATATCAAGCTACCCACCAACTACCTATATATCGACTCATTAGTCGGTTTTGAGTTAGTGTTGGCTGATAATTTCAGCTTTACATTCTTATGTGTGGTAGCTACTTTACAATTGTGATACAAAACCTCTCCAATGTACTTCCAACATACCTAGTTTGTGAAACAAACACACAATCATCTCTTTGCCAAAATTCTATACCTAGGAAAAAATGTAAAAGGCCTAAATTAATCATGTCAAAAGTTGAATACATATCAGTTACTACCTCTTGAATTTCACTAAACTTACTTTTACCTTCAAAACCTGCGCTTTTAAGTGGTAAAGATCTAAAACACAAGTGTAACCCTAGGGGTAATGAAGAAGGGTTATCCATTGCCACTGTAGTAGCTCCTTCACTCTCTTTAGGCCAACTCTCCTTTAACTCAAAGGGGTATCCCTAAGATTATGATTACGAAGTCTATGCAAATGAAGGCTCAAATATAGATGGAGAATTAGACTTGGTAAAAACGATATATAAGATGGTCTTTTGAAATGGATGGAGGACCAAGACTAGTGCCTAGCCAACCTAGGCATATGGAGTCAAGGTGTCAGTCTTGGAGGGTTGTTTTATATTGATGATTAGGGAAAATAGAGTTGCAAAAGCATGCTACAACAAACCCTAATTTACTATTTTACACTGCATAAAATTGCTTGGAGGATCCTTCCAAAGGTGCAGCTCCTAGAACTTGTCACGAGGGTGTGCCTTACTATGAAATACAAATTCTGCACCAAACTCTAATTAAGATGATGGCTATAAAATTAACACATTCAAAAATAAGACAACAAAGGAACATAAGAGGGGAAGACCCACACCTAAGCCCTTCCAATAGAGTAGAATTACCCTAAAAAATGGCCCTTAAAGCAAATTTTGCAAGCACTTTCCAATGGCGTAAGTCTCACATTAACAAGAAAGAACCCTTGCATTCACATTGTATTTACAAGATATTCAACTAGTCTCAAAGCATGTTCTCTATTAATCTGACCATTCCTTAAAATAGAGATAAAAAACCCTTATATAGATTGAGCTCAATATCCTTTGCAATGAAATACCAATTATTGGTTTCTAGATCCACTTTCTTCCCCAAGGAAAATAGTTTAGAATGGGCTCTCCGAGATAAAAAAAAAAATGCCCAACCAAATAATAACATAGTGCAATAATGATGTAGGGTATGCCATATATTCCTCCTTGAATGAAGCATCTTTGATCAAGCAAGTAAACACCTCAAGCTACCTGTCCTCTTCTCCTTTGGAACGACCTTCAATGTTAGCCTTCAATAAGCACCTCCAACAAAATATGAATGTATGCCAAGTCAAAGGAAAGGGGGCGCTCTTCAAGGGAAGGATTTATTCCTCCTTAAATTTATATGGATGCTCCATTGTTCACATATTAGTGGAAAGGAACAAAACCATGGGGAAGGTTGTCTCAAGCTTGGATCCTAACTCATCCACTTCCAGAGCTTTTGTACTCCCTGTAAACTTCTTATGTTGCCAATGCTTACCTTTAGCCTTCTTCTTCTTAGGACACTAAGATGCATAGTGGCCCATATTATGCCACTTGAAACACTTTACATGACTAGAGTCTTTAGACTTACCCTAGTTCAAAGAACCTAAATCTTCCTTCTCCCCCTTTTGACCCCTCCTAGGTTCGTCTTTCTTACCTCTCTCCTCACCTTCCCGCTAAGGGATAGGATTTGGCTCTCGTCCACCCTAACTACAATTATCTCTAATATATTTCCCTCTTAGATAAAATCATCCCAAAGTTTCTCAAAGATAGGAAGCTTCTCATGGGCATAGACACTTTGAACAAATGGGTCCCAATATGAAGAGAACCCATTTAGTGCCATGGGCACCATTTTCTCATCATCCACCTTCATGTTGATAGAAACAAACTGATATCAAAGCTCAGTTATCTTCATCAAGTAGCTATCAATTTTTCATGTATCTATCATGCATCCAGCATTGAGCTTGTTCTTCAGCATCATCTTGTGAGAGAGATTTACACTTCAGTATAGAGTGATCAAGGCATCATGTATCTCCTTTGTCATCATCTTCTTTGTGATGTGAAGGATCAAATGATCCTTCACAAAATCAAGGATGATTCTCTTCTCTTTAGTCATCTTCTTATTATGTTTAGCCACTTATGTAGGATCGATAAGAGCTATAACCTTTTCCTCCACAAAACACCAAATATCAATCTCCTATAGTAGCATCTATAGTATGCACTTCCAAGGTGTAAAGTTGGAAGCCCCCTCTAGATGATCACATAGATCATGTCACAACAACCAATCGGGTCAATGACAAAAATCAGATCGATATCCTATCAAAGGTGCAAATCACCTCTCCTATCTCAAGGACAAATCAATTGCAATCACTAGAACTAGAATCATACTCGTTACATTCCTCCAATAACTCCCTCTCGTATGTAGCATCCCACTCCATACATGGAATATTAGAAGATTTCAAAGCTACAATGCTAATATCATGTTAATCTTTTCAATTCATGGTAAGTAGAACTATACTCCTAAACAAACCCTAGTAACTGAAAATTAATAACCTATCAAAACAACAAGTAAAGAACTCTAGATCTGCAAACACATCAAAATGAAAATTAGGACAACAAGCATAAATCTACAACAATATTACACCCTATCTATTAAGTCCAAAACATGACAGAGAAACTCACTTGTTGGAATATATAATTCATGTATCAATGGTCAACCCCCATCTCTCCTTTATAGAATAAGAGGAAAAAGGATGTATTGTGCATGTAAACAATGTAATTAAGGTGCCTAGGTTGACCATGTCAAGCCCTAACCTTGCCTAGAATAGTGCACCCCACTTGCATGAGTAAATTTCCTAGAATAGTTGTCCTATTAGGAGATAATGCACGCACGAAAGCAAGCACCTCACTCCTTGGGATATCTGGCCTATTCTAAATCTAGATAAGCCTCTAACCCATGCACTTTAGCTAAATCTAGAAAAGCTAAATTAAAATAATAAAAACATTTTCCAATTCTATAAATAACTAAAACTGTGTATGGCTAGTGTATGCATATCCCTCTATCTACATAATTGTTGTGCACACCCAAAGACGCACTAGTGTTATGCAATCACCCCGACGCCTTCTATGTTGTGCATAAGAACTGAGGTATTGTTGTTGTTGAATCTACTACTATTGAGTGTGCTCATCATTATGTGCAACAATATGAAGGATAACACATGTGGAGCAACAAGTAAAGAACCTAACAAGAGTTAGTTGGGTTTGTTGACTCTAAGGGGCTTTGCCCTTCTTTCCACCCTTGAGAACCCTTTGTTGTTTGTTTGGGGTGAGGCCTACGAGCCCTAACTTATTGTTTTCGCAACTTTAGGAGTCACGGCATTATTTTTCACCAACAAGAAGTAATCCTTACTCCTATGTTGGGGAGATTGATCACATTAGTTGATGGATGAGTCAACCTCCTTGGATACAAGCAAATTCTTTTAAATTTTTTAGAGTAGAAACCATGAGACAAACCCCTTTTGAGAGTGTGGGTTAAGAAACCAAGTTGGTTCATGATAAATGTCATTGCCATTTGGTGCCAAGATACACTCATGAAAATCCTATAATTGTAAGGGAAGCCCTAGGAATTCTACTTGGATAGGATAGTCAAGTTGGGAGGCTTCCTCCACAAAGAAGTCCTTGTGCCACTTGGAAAACACAACCAAGGTGTTCAGACACATCCAAGGACCGGTGGATAAAACTTCATGGCAATGGCTCTCTTCAAAAAAATAAAATTGAACGAAGGCCTTAGTCAAGGTATGGATGGTCCTGCAAAACCACACATGGGGTCCCTAAGCCTTATTGGTCAGGCCTTAATCATACCATCTGATGGGATACATTACACAAAACACCCCAATAGTGTGTGCTTTTTCAAATTTTAATAGACCACAACACATTCATAATATTGAAAATCGACAAGAAATTGAGTAGGGAGGGATTTCATTACCTCTTGTACCACCTTCAGGATGAGATTCCATGGGGCCTTGGGAGGAACCATGTTGTCCAACTCCTTAATCACTAAATCCTTGCATGAACTCTTAAATAACATTATTAAGAGCAAGGGTGGCCATTCAAATGGCCTCCTGCAACACACTGACATGAACAAAAGGTTGCATCCTTGATCTCATGTAAACTCCATATTGCCCATAAAGTGTAAATTCCATGGAGTGAGCAATAAATTTGGCCTTAAAACCTATATCTATACATGATATGAAATCACATCAGAAACCCTAGCTTAAACACCACAAACTATCCACTAAAACTAAACCAAAATTAGAATCCCATCAAATCAAATAAGTTTTGAAAATAGTATTTTCCTTCTATATTGTTGGTTTTGCATCACTTTCTCACTTTAATCCCCTCGACTCCAAACACTTTTCTATATACCTCAATCAACCATGAAATACATGATACAAGTTCATATGATTTCACAACACCAAATTTGACCATAAAAAAATTGTCAAAGAATAATTCTATGAATGCAACCCTTTTACACTCGATGTTCATCCAAAAAATAAACTTATTGGGGATTTGGAGAGTGACGTGAATTCACAAGGGAAGTGAGGGAATCCATTAGAGAGTGACATGAAGTACTCAATAGCATGCAAAGTTTGAGGATCGCCTTCTTTCTGAATTTTATTGGAGTAGCTAGTTTTGTAGGCAATCTTGTCATCAACATAATTGAGAGAAAAAACAAAAGAGGAGGGTATTCACGATGGTTTGCAAACAATTTAAATAAGTACAAATCAGATTATTTATATTGTTTTTTTGCAATAGTAAGTATCATTAATCTATATTCACAAGAAAATCAAACAAATAACATTCACTGTTTCCATCACTTTTTGTTAAAAAAATAAATTTTTAATTCAGTACATACACACCAAAGCAAAACTTTTGAGTGAGTGTTAAAAAAACAATTTTTTAATTCAGTGCATACACACCAAAGCAAAGCTTTTGGGTGTGTGCTTGAAGTATTTAATTCAGTATTTATGGAAATGTGAAAATTTTAATCTTCCATGGAGAGAAAAGCACATATGTAAATAAATACTGTATGCCAACATGATAAAGCTGTAAAGTAATACTGTATGCACACATGATAAAGCTGTAAAGTATGAGCAATGAGTTATTATGCATAATAAAATTTTAAAGCTGTAAACTATGAGCAATGAGTTATTATGCATAATAGAATTTTAGGTGTGTTTCTTGTGAGGTTTTTTTTTTATTATTATGAGGTTTTTTTTATTGGGAAGATGTGTAAACTATTATGGTTGAGTAGTGAGATTCATTTTTATATCTTTATATCTTTAAAGTGCTTGTGAAATGTCTGTAAAAAAGTTTATGCTTTAACTGTTATTTTTGTATTATTATGTTTGTATTAGTGCTTATTATTTTTACATGGTAATTATTATTGACTACAGCTCTAGGGAACATGTTAGTCAAAGTAAGTAAAAATGTGTCACACCATTAAGTTAGAGCAAACATGTCAAGCTTTTCCAGTGAACACATCGGAGAGACACCTCAACCAATCAAACTAATCAAACTGTCTTTCTTAAACCAAGATTAAATTGCAGTTATGATCAAATTTTGTAGATGACTTAGTTTTTGGTATTTTAGGTGAAATTTTCAAAATAAACAACACATTCGATTCAGAAATTGAAAGACTCCAGCTAAAAGAATTTCATCTGGATAAACTACTACTTTTAGAACGTAAAGTATTGTCAAATCTTGCATTTTAACACGTTTTGGCCCCAATGCTTTCATAAGAAAAATATAAATTTATTTTTTCCCAAGCAAAAACTTAAGCTAATCTCTATAATATGTTATTACAACTCAAAAACAATGTTAGTTATACTATTATTTAATTTTTTAGCATCGTGTGTATTGAGAAATATTATGGCCATACATTTTGTGCATGCAACAGTTTATTTTTTCTTATTTATTTAAGAAAATTGGCACTGGAATATATTAGTTTATGCATTTTAATTCAAATACACAGTAAAGAAAGTGCGTGCATGGACAAGTGTCTCACTAAAACACTATTACATGCAAGTGTGTTTTAAAATTTAAAATACACCTGGTTTGTTTCAATATTCAGACTTCAAACCTCAAAAGGCCAAGCTCTAGTCCATTTTCTGAGTATGCTCTAGGCTCTTAGAAATGATGTTGATGATGGAAGGGAAGCTCACGAACGATGATATCAAGAACCTTTTGCATGTGATTCTTCTTAAATTTATTGGATTGAATTGCATGAAAAATACCCAACTTTACCCTCTATTTTACTCTGATCTCGTAGCTTTCAATGTTTGCTTACACATTTCTTCTAAGAATTATTTTGATTAACCAGATTTCGGTGTTTTCTTAGGCACTTTTGTTGATATCTTGGCTAATCTTGTACAAAATTTTAAGGCGCTCGACAGACATTGGGAGGGAGAGGACACCACACCATAGAAAGAACTTGCTCTGCTTGCTTGGTAAGTGATATCTATGATAGTAATATCTACCCTAGAAGAAGAAATCGGCGATTAAACGTCAAAAATCGGCAAAATCGCGATTTTTTGGGCCTGATGATTTTTACCTTAAAAAAACGCACGATTTTTTAGACAGTCAAAAAATCACGTTTTTTTGAAAAACTCGGCAAA
>CBVK0102891866.1:0-11690 GCA_900067695.1 Picea abies | reverse complement strand
CTTTGATTGTTTAGTTAACTACAAAGCATTTGGTTTCTTGTTTTCATCACCGAGTTAGGCTGTTAGTCGCTTCGTTATTTACAAAGCATTTCTTGCATGTAATTTCCTTTATATATCAATTCAATAATAAGATCCGGTGTGGTGTTTTTGCATTCGGTTCCTGGCAATTCGTTTTCTGTTATTGCAGATTCGTTCTTCATTCTTTCTCTGTCCTGCAATTTGTTTTCTGTCTTGCAGGTCCGTTTTCAGAGGCAATGGTCAAACAAATGCAAAGATATATCGATGGCACGCAAAGATATAATCGATGCTGAGGAAAAATCACAGGTGAAAACTCCAGAATGGCTGAGGTTAAATGAACTCAAGCATGCAATGGTTGTTGCGAAGGAATACACTCCAGGAGAAACTCTGATCAGGGCACAAAATTTAACATATCTGAGCGAGAGGCGTAACAGAAGTCTGAAGTAAAACGAAAAAGGGAGGGTGTGCAGATGTCTTGGGCGCAAGGGTAAGTCTGAGGTAAGCGAATAAAACAAGAAATATGCAGAGCACTCTGGGCTTAAATCTCAGTCTGAGTGTGAACAAAATGAAGAAAATGCTAACTGGCTACAATGATCTAATACAACCAACGCCTAGGTAAACATAAAATCTCAAGAATCCCTAAAGGCAACCTACACTTTTACCAGCGAATGAAAGGGAAAATCAAATTCATAAAATCTCAAGAATCCCTAAAGGCAACCTACACTTTTACTAGCGAATGAAAGGGAAAATCAAATTTTATTAGTAACCCAACAGATTGTCCACTGAGTGTATGTTTAGACTAGTTTTCCTTTTTATTTCAGATTACAAATATATCTATGATCCACAAAATCCATTTGTTGCAATTATCGTAAAAATACATATGAAAGAAAACTCACTACAAGAAGACGTCATCCGACTACCACAACCATGCAAGTATAAATTTAATCTCAATACAATTAATAGTTTTAACCAGAATACCGTGACTTACGATGACGAATCTGAAGTCATTGTCCTGCGCTTGTGCTCCGTCCAACTCTTGCTTGCTAACCACTGAGACCTCACCGATACCTCCTAGCAAACGCTAGGGGTACTCTTCTTCCCTCTGAGCCCCCCGAGCCACAAAGGAGCCACACACAGAAACCATAGAAAGCTAGATCCCAACTCGCCTCGCAAGGTCGAGCTACCACTCTCTATCTAAGATGGGTATCCCAACTCCCACAAGAAAAACTAGTCAAGAGTAAAATTTGGCAGTATAACCTTACGCATACCAGAGTTATCCATTCCCCTCCTCTGCGATTTCTTTTATACAGTTTTCTTAGTGACTTGTTTCCAAACGCACATTAAATTATTTTTATTAAATTTATTATTAGGAAAATTATCCCCCGTACACTTTCACCCGATCCCTTAGTTGTACCAGAAATTCATTTAATTTATTAATTTAAATTGTCAATTTCTCTCACCCACTGAAAGCATTCTTAAAAACACTTCTCGATGTCCCTTTATTCCCTCACATTCCCTTAATGATTGACGTCTTTCTTAAATCTTAGTTAAGTTCAAATTTGGAAAGTTCTCTACACTAGATTCCTTTCTATGTTCCACATTCCTTTTGTATTTAAGTTTTCCCTTTTTGGTCTAAGTTCTAAATTAACAAGATTTGCAATTAGCCAACAATTAATCTTTTAATTAATTTAATCCTCCATAAATTTTTAAATTTGTTTTTTACCCCCATTTTCTTCATCTCCCCCTTTATTACTTTCTTAATTAATTTTTGGTTCCAAAGTCCTACGTAGACCTAGGTTTTAGATTCAACTAGGCTCATCATTTTTTTTTTAAGGGAAATTTTATAATTTTTAAACTTTACTCATGCAACAATTATCTTAGCATTGACTAGGTCAAAATGAGATATTGTTTTCTAGGTACCTAGGTTCATTGACTCACCAATGTTAAAACCATGACGTGCCCCTCAAGACGCGCTACGTGCTCCAAGGGTGCCACTCATCTACATTCATATTTCATTTATGCTACGTGCCCTTCAAGACGCACTACATGTGCCAAGGGTGCCACTCGCCTTTTGACTGATTTGGGTAGATGTCCGTCATTGGAGTCAATACTCCGTCGGGCGACCTTGTGGGAGACTAAGGGCCTCTAATAAATAAGGACCATTCCTTATTGTGTGCCCCTTTGAATCTTCGTGAGCGACTGTCTCAGTCTTCCCTCATGACATCATGGATCTCTCGAACTAGGTAATTGTTAACCTATAGTTCAAGCCATGGCGAGATTGCTAGTAGGATGTGGCAGGGTTGCTGCCACCCCTCTCCCTCAATATCTCTGGATGTCATGCATTGTAACATCCCACTCTTGCATGCAGTGAGTGAACTTATTATTTGAGGACACTTGCTTGCAAGTGATTCAGGTTATTATACTAATAGTTGTTTTGATTATGATTATCAGATATGATTGACTTGATGATATGTTATTTTGTGGTATTTACATGGACATGTGCTATTGATTGGGTTCTTCTGAGTGTGCAAGACTCTAGACATTGAGGATGCAGATGCATCGAAGACACCCCTTGGACTATGGATCAAGTGAGGGAGTGGACAATTGGGGTTTGAATGTTGTTTATGTGACATATGTACATATGATTAGATGTTAGGATGATTGACTATTATTGTTGACATCATTCATTGATGGATGCAGGTTGATGATAGCTTGTCGAACAGACTCACATGTGGAGTAGAGGGTTCATGCAAGACAACCAGAGACTTTGAGGGAGAGGTGTGGCAACAACCCTTCCACAACCTACTAGCACTCATAGCGTGGATGGAACTGTAGGTTAACGATTACCTAGTTCGAGAAGATCCAAGATGTCATGAGGGAAGACTTTGACAGTCGCTCACGATGATTCTAAGGGGTGTGCAATAAGGCAGGGGCCTTATTCCTTAGAGGGACTTAGTCTCCCACAAGATCACCTGGCAGAGTATTGACTCCAAGGGTTTGATGTCTACCAAAGTCAATCAAGTGGCGAGTGGCACCCTTGGAGAAGGTAGTGCATCTTGAAGGGCACTTCGTGCAAGGAAAACAGAAAGAGGTGAGTGGCACCCTTGGAACATCTAGCGCGTCTTGAAGGGCACGTCGCAATTTTAACTGGTAAGGGAATAAACTTAGATATCCTTAAAATGGATGATGTGATAGGTAAGATTTAAAAATAATTTCCCTAATAAAAATGTCCCCCATCATAGTGAAATTAAAATCTAGGTTTAAGTAGAACATGCGGTCAAAAATAATGATAATAACAAATAAACATGTAACAAGAAGGGGGGTAATAAATTCAAATTTATTTATTAAAGTCAAATTTATAATGGAGGACTAAAATTTTAAAAAGGGAAATGCTTGTTTTTATCTATTTTTGCTAATTTAATTTTAGAAAAAAAAAAGGGCAAATTGTTGTTTCATCTACACTTGCTAAATTAATTTTTAATTAAAGAAAAAAAAGGGTAAATGGTTGTTTTATCTATACTTTCTAAATTGATTTTTAGTTAAAAAGGAAATAGAGGGAAACTTAAAAGAAATAGGAAACTTAAAGAAAAAGAGGAAACTTAAAGAAAAGGGGAAACATAAAGAAAAAGTTAAATGTCTAGCTTAGTAAGGAATATTGCCTTGGGAACTTACTATTTATGAACTCAACTAGGAATTAAGTAAGATGTAAGTCATTTAAGATTTGTAAGAGAATTTTGGGACACCAAGGAACATTTTTAGGAAATCTCTTAGGTGAATGGTGGAAATAGAAATTTTGATTTATTTAATAAAATTGATTTTCTGGTGCAACTAGGGGATGGGTGACATGTGTACGGGGGAGGTTTTTCGAAATTAATTAACTGAAAAATGAATTTAATGATAGTTTGGGAAAATAATTACTTAAAAAACTCGGTAAAAAGGCTGGAGGAGTAGGAGTGTGGATCTAAGATTTTTGTGTAATGTTACGCTGCTGAAATTTTACCTTGACTGAAATTTCTCTCTTTGGAGTTGGGATACCCATCTAGGGTAACGAATGGTAGCTCGACCTTGTGAGGCGAACTGGGTACTAGCAGTTTTCTGGTATTGTGTGCGTGGAACCTTTATGGATTGGGGGGCTCAGGGAGATGAAGAGTACCCCTAACGTTGGCTGGGAGGTATTGGTGAGGTCACATTGGTTGTCAAGCGGGAGCTGGACAGAGCACGCGCGGGACAACAATTTCGATGAATTCTTGTTTGGCTAAGGTACACTATTAAAGTTGTTACTTGCAATGAAATTTAATTTACGCATGTTATTTTTTGTGCTCGATTGAATATTTCATTTCCATGAGCCTTCTTGCACTTACTTTCCTATGATATTTGCAATCCCCTTATGCTTGTTGTATTGAATTGATTTCCCATGGTGAACCCAACCTTTGATTGCAATGACTTCTATGTGTTTGTTTTATTGTTTAATATGAAGAAGATTGGTGTTTTTATCTTTTTCCCCTATTCCTTAAGTTATTAGTCTGTGTCTGAGCAGTCGTCCAGGAGCCAAATCAACGGTCGTCACTCCGGTGTTTAAAGACCTATAGATTCAAATGCCCTATTTTCCTGTGCATGAATAATAAGTGAAGGATAAACTTTTCTCCCAGCCATCTATCCCTTACTTATGTCTGTGTTTTTTCCTCTTATGATTAATCTATAATCCTTGTGCCTTCTTGTGAATGAGTATCCTTGCGTTTTTGATTGATTCATTGTCGAATGAGTGGTATTTGCGCCTTCTTGTGATGAGTATCTCTTCATTTTTGTTTGATTATCTCTGCGCTTTATCTCTATGATTTCTTGGCATATTATCGAGTGCTTAATTGGTATAACCTCTGCGATTTTATTGATAAATCCGAGCACTTTGTTTGGTATCATCTCTGCGATTTTAATGATGAATCCTAGTGCTTGGTTTGAAATTTTTTACTGCGATTTACATGTACTAATTGCAATGTAATAAATTGATAGCATTTTTAAGATGTAGTGACTTCTATTGTAATATATTGTGAATGTGATTTTATATACTGTAACAACGTTTTTATTATATACCGATTATGAAATTACCCCAACAATGTTACCTGGCAGAGAGTTCGTTGATAGAGTTCATACCTTCCTTTTTTTTACATGCATTTACTACAACGATTTTATGCTCCGGGTTTTTGGAATGCATTTTATACTCCATGTTTGGATAGAAATATTGTTGGTATGGATTTAAATTCTTGGAAGTTTTAAATTATTTAAAAAAAAAATGTTATTACATAGTGACCTCATAGTTACACCATGATTTTAGAGCCCCTTTTGGCATTTACTCAGCATTATATCATCGATTGTTTTGATTACAAAACAATATCTCTTTTGCACAATATTATCTTTTTTGACAACGTACTTTTGAAAGCGAATTTAATGATATAGTGTATAGATCTTGTCAGGAATTACACAACATTCAACTGTGATTTTGTGGCATATACACAACGATACATGTACCCAATCATATCTTAATGATATTCACCCATGATAGTTATTTACATAGTGTTTTGATAGGCTTTAGTGGATAGAGTTTTGACATGGTTGTGTTTTGATAGGATATATCAGTCAACAAATTTTTATAATATAATAGACAATAATATTATAGTATATAATAAACAACGATCTTGCATTTATTGGGTATGACAACGATCCTGCACACATGGATGGTTGGTAGCAATTTCAATAGACACAGTAACTCTTTATATGACAACGAATTACATGCAAGGGATATATATATGACTAACTCCTTTATTTAGACAACTATTATAGTGTTATTCCTTGTCATTGCTTTATATTGTTAATTAGCGAATTATGTGACAGCGACTTACATGCCAACGATATATATGATTAAATCTTTTATTTTAGACAGAGAATTATAGTGTTATTCCTTGTCATTCCCTTTACATTGTTAATTCTTTTTAGTGGATAGTGATTTAATATCATGGTTAGCATTTCAAATATTGTTGATAGTAATGCTATTACACAACGACATTTAATTATCAAATAATTATGGTTATTTACCTAGCAATATCATTATAATTATTAATAGTTTATCAATAGAGTCATCCATAGACTTGTTAATTTAGACAACAATGTCGAATATTTAATAAGCAACATAGATCATTTTTTGATGTTAAATAGTTCACTTATTTTCATGGACAGTGTATATTTGTTGACAAGCATAATTTGATTTTGTTAAGTGCATATAATAGTTCACATTTATGATAACATTTATGACCATAGTAACATTATAATAGTTCAATCATTTGCACTTAGACATCTTTCTTAACAGATAATGGTTTGTGGTTTGTTGGCGAAGTCATTTAATAGCTTGCGCAATTTAATTTGAGTGATGTCATCTTGTGTCTTGTCGACTTGTTGCTTGGGTGCATGGGTATAGTATTCTTGTCAGTTGTTACACACCCACTACAACAAAAATAAAATTTTCTTTCTTCCTCAAGGGATAGAATCCTCGAATTCCTACGGGGGCCTAGTGTAGGCTATCTCTTCCATTATAGACCTCCATGTGATCATTGGCTATGACCACAGACCAAGCCGAGAGGTGCCTTTCGCATTTCATGACTCAGTGATGCAAGCGAGTCAAGTCTTTCGACTCTTTAAACCCCGAAACCCGAAATCTTACCTTCGATGAGATCGACGATTACGAATCTCCCCCTGATCCAACAGTTCTAGACGTATCGGGATTTCGGTAACTGAGAGTTCAAAATACAGTGACCCAAACCACTGGTCACTCCATTCCCTGAACTTCGATACGTGAGTTTTTGTACAAGATCCAACAATCCTCGATGATTTGGATCCAACGGTCCAGATCTTTTCAGAGTTTCATGAACCGGGAGTTCATGATGGAACGACTCCAAATATCTTGTCACTCCTATCCCCGAATTTCGATATGGGAATTCATGTATGAGATCAACAGCCCTCGTTGATCTCGATCTGATGGTCACTATCCCTCCTGAGCTTAAGGGTGTTGAAAGACACTCAGACTTAATCGCTTCGTTTTTCTACGAGATCCAATGGCCCACGGGATTACAGAGCTTTCCCCGAACTTTGTCCGCTCACCATGCTTCTCCTCCGATGGGCGATCCAGATCCTTTTGGGACTCCTCCTTTCTACCATGTGACCCTATCTTGTGACCTAGGGTTCATCCACAGAGCGCGTCGGGGTTTTGTATACTGGGATTTCGTGACTTGCAAAGATGAGAGGTCTTCCCTTTGGTTTCCTGGGTGCCTAAACACCGAAACCTATTCACGCTATATTGATTCGGGGTTTCGAATACCAGTATTTCATGACTTGTGAAGATGAGGGGTCTTGCCCTTTTGTCTCCTAGGTGCCGAAACATCAAAACCTATTCACGCTAAACTAATTCGGGGTTTCATATACCGGGATTTCTCAACTTGCGAAGATGAGGGGTCTTGCCCTTTGGTTTCCCTGGTGCCGAAACACCGACTGACAGCCACGTGTCCCTTTGATGGATGGCTGCGACCTTTAGCCATGATCAATAGTTGTGATATTTTTGGGATGATCAACGGTCGCGATCAAATTCTGGCTTTCTTCTTTTCGGGAATTCGGGAGAGTCTTCACTCCCCTGCATGCACCAGGTTAAACCTCGTGTGCCTTTTCTAGATCTAACAGCTATCGGTCCCCTGCGCTCGATCTGATGGTTCCGATCTGATTTCGATCATGATCTCTATCACTCCTAAGCTTTCATACCCTCTGAAACCTCCAAAGGGTTTCTCGACCTCTACACTCCATGCAAGGTTCTTGCATACAATGGTGCAATCCTTCTTGAGCTTGTCTGGGACTTAAGGAGTTATGGGTTCGGTTTGCCTCACAGAGAGCCTATGCATATCTGCACTACCTCTCCTGAGCTTAGCAGGCTTCGTCCTCCAAGGGAATCAAAATGATTAGGAAGGTTTACATGCGTACATGAAACTGTGTCCACGGTTGACGAACTCACAGTTCATGACTCAGGCTTATGCCACCACAGGACACAAGTGTTTACGAGTATAAAACATATCCTAACCATATTCTTTCTTACTGGCCTAATTATACAACCAAGAAGTGATAAAAGGAATACAGTATATCCATTAAGAAGTCATGTACAATTCCTGCAACATACACAATATAGCCAGTTCATACACAGTTACAGATAAATTACACAGGGTAGGAAATCGCTTATCTATTATAGGTTTCCGCCAACCAACTGACTGTGGATGTTCATCCTTCCACCCAACCATAGGCACAGAGGCATTCACTCTTAGCACTCTGGCCACCCCCATGCCAAGCCATGATATCACAAGAATTTTCTCACATTTCTTGAGGGTTCTTCCTCTGTTTTTGCTTTTGTTTTTATCATGTTCTCTGTAACTCAGATATTTCTCTCTCGGTTATGGCCTCGGCAAGGTTTCTTAGATGCTCATCGGCATCAAGCTCATGGCCTTCAATTCATGACTCATTGGAGAGCTTTTCCCATCTCCCTTGCGAGCTTACGCTCTTCTCATTCCCTGGTCTCCTCTCCCGTGTGTATCCTTCTTACCTTAGAAGGTTTGTCAACCTATCATGTTCCTTCTATTAGAAGGAAGCTCAGGTCTACAGGTCCCTGTGGTACTTCGTACTGACAACCCATGTTTCCATTCATGGGGGTGGTTGATAATTCAACCACTGGTCCTTTCTTCATTAACTGATTTCTCTCCTTGGGATCCGAAGGAGGTTGTCATCCTCATCAAGGGAAATTTGGGGTTATTTGTCATATTGAACCCTCTCTTATAGTTTTCACATTCTTCCTCTAGTGATATCATGGCTATTACTTTCAAGGCTTCACCCCCATAGTCAATTATTTGCAACTCAAACAATAATACATTTACATTTTCCTCATGCACTAGCATGGTAATTCATATTTTATGATTAATTACAAATTGGGGGAAACATGGTGTTACAATTCTCTCCCCCTTAAAGGAACACCATCCTTAGTGTTCTTTCTCAAAAACACTTGTCATGCCTTTCTCATTCATCCACTTCAGAAGTCTTGACCTTCATCCTTGGTCAAGTCCTCTTTCAGGATCTTAGTCTTCATCATCTACCTTCAATAATTCTTGGACAACAAGCACATTAATCACAATTTTGTGGGAAAACATCTTATTGTTGTTCAAAATTCAAAAGGGAAATTTCATAATCTTAGCACAATACTTATCGGTCCAGTTTGTGGATTTGTATCCACATGGTAGTTTTTTTATCCATGCTCATCACTTTCCTTGACATACCCATTGGGTGCATGATTCCAATTCAATAGTTCACAAGAGCTATCATGATTTCATATTCCTTTCCAAGGTTTTTCCACACAAAAAACTACCCACTGTATGCATGATCGCAATAGTTTACAAGAATTATTAAGGTCTCCTCTTACTTGCGGTCACTCATCCTCCAGGCCTAGGCTCAGGCATCCCCTTCACTGTTATACAGTCCCTCGGGCGATCCATCTTGCCTTGTCAAGGTTTTCTCACACAGGAAAATTTTAGAGACTCTATCAAGTCTTACAGTCGAGGAATCCCTCAGACTTACTCTGTCGAGGCGTACCTCCGGCTTGTGTTACCTCAACACAATAATTTTCAGGCGATCATGGCTTATCACGGGGTTTTCATGGCTCGGTAGTAACCATGTTCATCATCTTCAACTTTGACAGCCTTCATCCGTTCCTTTCTAGACATGTATTTTCTTCTCACCTGTATCATAGGTATACAAAATTCATGAGACATCATTATAAATTCTAACTTTCAGAATTTTATTGCAAATCTGTCACCCACAAGTTTTCCAATCTCACGATTTGTTTTCATATTTGTTCCGCACAGGAACCAGATTCATAATTATGGGACTTTCCTTCCCATAACGGTTTGGCTCAGTAGGCAATTGGCCTTCCTTATGGGATTACAATGCTTCCATATCCAAGACCCCTTTGCTTCCTGCACTTTCAACTTCAATCGGCCAAACAATTTGTTATTTTTTCCATGCATATACATTTTATTGCACCTTTACAACATCATCACAACAGTTTCATAATTGTGCATACTTAACAATTAAATTACTTTCTCAAAAGGGAAATACCATTCCTTGCAGTTTGGCTCAGCAGGCAATCGGTCTTCCTTATGGACTTACAACACTGCCATATCCAAGACCCCTTCCTCCCTGCAATTTCATTCTTTACACAACCAAACAATTGTTAGTTTTTTTCATGTACATTACCTTTTTCAAAAATCAAGCATACTAACAATCTGGGTCTTTTCATCTATTCAAGGATTCAAAAAAAGGATACATCATCCCTTGCATATGCATCATTCCATCCTACCAAATTTTCAAAATGTGATTTGGATATCAATTGATTTTAATGAATGTGCCAACATTCGTGGCCACATTCATACCTAGTGCACCCTTGCATTGATTTCAAGTTTGTCACACTTTATGACAGGTTCTTGGCCATGGTGTGTTGGAACTTAACCAACCTCTCTACCACATGGCCTATTCATTTTCCTTCATTCTTACAAGAGGGCCATGCTTCCTGCTATAGGCCGATCACGACCCCAAATCAGTATACCAGAACTCAAAGTTTCACATGAATGCTTTTAAGCACTCCTTGATTGGTCAATGCATTCATGACATATTGGTTCATGAATTCTCCTAATGGTTACAAACAATGTTTACTGCCAGAGGTTCATACCTCCATTATTCAGGTTCTCCTTCCCAAATCATACCTTACTTGGGTATCCAAGGCATACAACTACCTTTCAAAGTTCATGCATAACACTAACACAATAAAATATTTCAGAAGGGTTTCTTACCAAATCCCTTCATACCTTGTGCCACCCAGGCACAAATATCTTCATACCAGTTCTTGGTTGCTAGCACCCTCTTTCTTATTTTTACCTCATCATCAGTGCTTTATGGGGACTTTTACAACCTTGTCAACAATCTTTCAATCACAGCCTTCTGTTGGTCATTCTCTGCTTGAGGTTGCCCATCATTGGCAATTGTCTTCCTCATTAGCTCCAACTCATTTCTATACACAACATGCATCATCATAGACACAATTACATTAGTCATAATATTAAAGCAAATGCATGTGTCATAACATTCGAATTCATAAACATCCTCAAATGTTTCCATAAGTGCAACACAAACAAATTTTGATTGTATCTTTGACAATACAATCCTTATTACTTATGGTGTCAAGACCTTTTTATTTATTTTTTATTGGTGTACCATCTTTCTCATCCAAGGGAAAACATAATACTCAGTGAGGAAAGAGTTGAGCACTTTCCCCTTCTTCTAACTCTTCCTACACTGCCTAGAGCTTTTCAGCCCAGTTGAGTTATCTCTAAGGCCTCACTGTTTCTTCTCTACTTTTGCAATTCTACTCCCTGTCGGGATCTTCCTTCTCTTTTCCTTGAGCCACCTTGGTTAGGCCTCACCCTAACCCTTTTTGGGATACCGCAACATGCTTTAATAGAAACTCTTTTCTCATAATTAATCATGAACATGTGCAGTCTACACACTTCCATTCGATTATCAGAATGCTCAATATTCAGTTGTTAGTC
>CBVK0102891840.1:0-10590 GCA_900067695.1 Picea abies | reverse complement strand
AAAATACACCCAAGTGTATCATGAGAAATCATTAATAAATGTAAGCACATACCTTGCTTTGATGATGGACGAATGAGGAAAAGGTCCCATCATATCACTGTGGATGAGATCCAAAGGAGAGTAGGCCCTCCAAGCCTTTCCTTTCTTAAACTTCTTCCGAGGATGTTTTCCAAGAACGCATCCTTGAAAAACTCCTTTTGAAAAATGTATGTTGGGCAAGTCGGTGACCATTTCCCGTTTGCATAGTTGTTGCATGTATTTGAAGTTTAGATGGCCAAATATCTCATGCCATAATATACTAGTATCATCAACATGCATCAATAGTAAAGCATAATCAGATTTAGCAATGAATTTACTGAAAGTATACAAACGATATTGGTGGTTTACCTCACCAACAACAATCATGGAGTTATCACGCATATCAGATATGGTTACATAACCAAGTGTGAATTCCACCCTTTTTCTGTACGAGAATGCGTTATCTAACAAATAGAGAGTAGATTCACAGAGAGTTTTGGAACATGAAATATGTTCTCAAAAATTCCGCGTGGGAGTAGAGTTCTACTCTCCCTTGGCCAATGACCTCAACTGGGGTATCATCTCCCATGAGGATGGAAGGACCAGTGCATGTAGAAATAAAATATAAAACATTCTTTTTTTCTACCATATGGTGGGATGCGCCTGCATATAAGATCCATGCATTAAAAGAAGAGTTAATGGAAATCAATGCATGAGATTTACCTGGTTTGGCTTGATATTTCAACTTCTTTTTTGTATCTTCAGGAATGTGATCCCTTAGGTTGTTCTTCTGAAGAATCTCTGCCATCTGATCAATCTTCTTCTTCATGCATGCATATTTGGTATGATAACTGCAGTTGCAGTAACCACATTTGGTATTCCCTTTATTTACTTTCCACCTTTGGAGCCCGAGGAATCATCAAAGGGTTTGGAGTACCCTTCCTTATTTGGATCTGCATGCACCTTTTCCTTGCCTTTTTTCTTGGACTTTGAATTGGAAGTGTTTCTTATTTCATGCACAACAAGTGCATGCATATTGGGTCCCCTAATTATCCCTATTTTGATGAGATTATATTGCTTATACATGAGGGATTCAATAAACTGATAGAATGTCGGCATTCTCTAGGCTACTCCTGAAGTGAATCTGTTTGTATGAAATGGTGAGACGAAAACAACATAATCCAGACCAAGTTTTGCTAAGATAGAAAGGATTAATTGATTGTGTTGAGTGGAATTGTCTATTCCACATCCCTTTAGATGAAGGAAGAGGTACTTGAACTTCACAAAGAAGTCTTAGATGTTATCAAAATTCCTCAATTAAAAGGAATTTAGCTAGACCTCAAGCATACGGCCTCTCATTTTGTCTTGTTTACCAAGGAGATCCTCCAACTTTGTCCAAATCTCATATGTTGTGGTACAAGATTCAATGTGAAACAGAAGCTCGGGGGACATAGACACATCGAGGAGGTTGTAAGCCTCATCCATGTAGTTGAGATACATGTTCTTTTCAATAGAAGAGGTACAAGCCTCTACATCTAAGTTGATGCAGATTTTTTAACTTCCAGTTGAAGTAGTTATGAGGCGTGAGAAGTATTGTCGGTGAATAATCCATGTTTTCTTATTGCATCTCCCTTCTGGACCTACAAATAAGATACCTATGCGCTTTTCTCCTAGCAACCTGTGGGCTTTGATACCATGTAGAATTGCAGTGAAACCTACACAGACAATGTAGCTAACAACAATTCATACAAATCTTGCAAATTGAGAGAATGAGAGAAGAGTTGAGAGAAACGAATGAATATATTTGTATTCACTAATGAGATAATGATTAATTACACATGATATACTCTACATGGATAGGTAAAGTCACCATAGTAGTGATCTAGAGAGATCTAGACACTCACTGACAAAAAGCGAAGTAATCTGCCACATAGTCCTAGTTAACTTATCCATGCAATCATTAGTTAACCGAGTCACACATGTGGAAGTGAGAGACACACATGCAACTATTGGTGATAAAACCGAGATTTCCATGCATGAGTGACTTCCACTAGTCTAACTGAGTGTAATCGACTTTGAACTGAAGAGAAGTGCCCTATTTTGTAGGGGAATATTCTCATCTAAGGAAGCGTTCTCAACATTGGGCTAACAACCTTAGGAAAAGAAATATTAGGTGAGTGTGTAATATTTCCAACACCCCCCTTGAACACTACTAGGGTGTACATGATGAATAGGTCCCAAAAACCAAGGCCATGTTAGGTACCCATTGTAAAATGCACCTAAGAATGAAACAATGAAAAAATAGAGGAAAGAGGGAAAACCTCATGAGAAACCCCCCTCCCCCCCCAAAGTACAATGAAAAAAATGAAGAAGGAACAAAAGAAATTGCTAAGCAATTGCTTCCTTCACTCCAAGATGATCACGCAAGAAGTGGAACTTATGCTAAGTAAATGTATTGGTAAATATGTATGTAGTTTGTTCGATGTATGGACAACACTGCAAAAGGATGATCATGTCATGTACTAGCTCTTCGATGTAATGCATATGGATCTCGATGTGTTTGGTCTATTTTCGTTGCATCGTGTCTCTGCAAAATTTGAGAGTACTCTGATTGTCCCACCAAATGACAGTCGAATGATGAAACTATATTCCAAGCTTGGTGAGGAAATTCTAAAGCCAAAGTGCCTGAATAGTGAAATTGATCTCTCCTCTATACTCGACCTCTGCTGATGATAGATCGATAGTTGATTTCTTTTTTCTCGACTAATAGATGGGACCAAAACCAAAACTAAGCATGTACCTAGATGTGGACTTGTGATCTATGCTATCGTTGACCCAATCAGAATCAGTGAATCCGATGAGATCCAATGCAAAAACTACTACATAATGGATCCCATAACCTATGGTGCCCTAAACATATCTAAGGATGCACTTAGCATCCTTTAAGTGTAGCTAGTGCAAATCCTGCATGTACTTGGAAAATGCCCCTATATGAGAGATATGGGCGAGTATGGGTGAGATATACACAAACTGTCAATACAAGGTGTTGTCCACCATTAGTGTATCCCAACCATCCTCAATATGTACCCTAGGCATAAAGGGTGTGGTTGTTGACTTGCAAACAGTCATGTGGATTCTAACCAAGAAATATCTAGCATACTTAGTTTGAGATAACTTGATTCCTAAATCGTCATGACTAATCTCAAGACCAAGGAAATTATGTAGTGGACCCATGTTTTTCATAGAGAACTTGTCGTGTAGAATGTATTTGACCACAACAATTGTTGAGGATGAACTTCTTGTAATCAAGAGCTCATCAACATAGATAACTAGGATCAGCAAGGAGTTTGAGGTCCTCAACATGTATATGTTTGGATCTGATTTACATTTGATAAAGTGTTGAGAGAGAAATTAGGCATCCATCTTCGCATGCCATGCTCTAGGTTCCTACTCGAGGCCATAGAGGGAATTCTTCAATAAACATACTAAGGATGATTTATGAATGAACCCATGTGGTTGCTCCAAATATCCTCTGATAGATCCCTGTGAAGAAAATTGTTCTTCACATCCATCTGGTGAACTTCCCACCCATTGGATGTTGCAATGGAAAGGCTCAATCATATGGAGTCCATATTTTCTACGGTAGCAAAGGTCTCGTCACAGTCTATCTCATGGATATGTTGAAAGCCTTTGGAAACTAGTCTTGCCTTATACCTTCTCACCTATCTGTCTGTTGCCTTCTTGGTTATGTAGACCCATCTGCATCTGAAAATATTCATGTTTGAAGGAAGAGGAATCGGATCCCAAGTATGGTTCTCGAGGAGAGAGTTTTACTCCTCTTTCATAACGGTTTCCCATACGGGATTCCCTGCAACCTCTACATAGGTTTGCATCTCTGAAGTTACAACCACATATAAATGCATGGGAATCATTGGTTTGGTAGATGTGAGTGCATGAGGAGGATCCTCAAACTGATACCTCATCCTCCTTTTATCCATTGGATCCCCCATAAGGTCTCATGTTTCATGTAGGGTGGTCTATGCCCACTTGGGCATCTATGGTGGTTCAACATCTGCATGCTCATCATCGACATGCTCACCATCTTGTGAATCATATTTAGATCTCATATCTAAACCATGATTTAAGAGAGTGGACTCATCAACACTGATGTCTGGTGCAGGAAATGGTACAGAGGTATCTACATGTGGCTTTGACGATGTATGTAAGGGAGTTTCCTCAAACTGAACATCTCGCTCAATGATGATCCTATCAGTAGAGGGATCAAACAAACTGTAACCCTTCACACCATTTGGATATCCCATGAATATGCATGTAGTACTCTAAGGATCTAATGATTTCCTCTTTTCATAGGGTACGTGGGCCCATGCACGTGATCCAAATATTTGGAAGTGGGTGACTTTTGGCTTGTTTCCACTCCATGCCTCAAACGAAGTTCGGTCCTTGATATGTCTGTGAGGAGATATGTTCTAAATGTGGTTGGCACAATTAAGTGCCTCAATCCAAATCTTGGGCAGTAGATATCTTGCATGCAACGTGCAAGTGGCCATATCCTTGAGGGATATGTTCTTCCTCTCGACTACTACGTTATGTTGTCGAGTGTATGGTATTGTGTTTTGAAATTGTATACCTGCATCTGAACAAAGATGTTGGAAATCTCGATTCACATATTCCGTCCCATTGTCTGTGCGGAAGATTTTGATCTTTCTCTTGGATTGAGTCTATGGATGTGCTTTGAAGTCTTTGATATGCTCAAAAACCTCAGACTTCTACCTAAGAAAATAATCCCAAGTGTATCGTGAGAAATAATCAATAAATGTAAGCACATACCTTTCTTTATTGATGGACGGGTGAGGAAAGGGTCCCATTGGATCACTATGGATGATCTCCAAAGGAGAGGAGGCCCTCCAGGCCTTCTTTTTCTCAATCTTCTCTTGAGGATGTGTTGCCAAAAATTCATCCTTGACAAACTAATTTTGAAAAGTGTATGTTGAGCAAGCTAGTGACCATATCCTATTTTCATAGTTGTTGCATGTATTTGAAATTCATATGGACAAATATCTCGTGCTATAATATACTAGTATCATCAACATGCGTCAGTAGTAAAGTATAATCAAATTTAACAATGAATTTACTAAAATTATACAAACAAGATTGGTGGTTTACCTCACCAACAACAATCGTGGAGTTATCACACATATCAGATATGGTTACAAAATCAGGTGTGAATTTCACTCTTTTTTATGTACTAGAATGTGTTATTTGATAAACATATAATATATTCACAGAGAGTGTTGGAACATGGAAGAATTTCTCAATACTTCCATGTGGGAGTTCTACTCTCCCTTGGCCAATGACCTCAACTGGGGTATCATCTTCCATGAGGATTAAAGGACCCATGCATGCAAAAATAGAAGATAAAACATTCTTTATTGTTTCTATATCATGGGATGCACCTGAATCTAAGATCCATGCATTAGGAGAAGATTTAATGGAAATCATTGCATGAGATTTACCTCATTTGTCTTGATCTTCCGACTTCTTTTTGGTAGCTTCAGGAATGTGATCCCTGAGGTTGTTCTTCTGAAGAATCTCCACATATGATTAATTTTCTTATTCAATCATGTATACTCGAATGATAACCATGGTTACATTAACTACATTTGGTATTTTCTTTCTTTCCTTTTCCACCTTTGGAGCCTAAGGAATCATCGAAGGGTTTGGAGTATCCTCCCTTCTTTAGCTCTGCATGCACCTTTCCCTTGCCTTTTTTATTGGACTTTGAATTGGAGGTGTCGTTGCTTCCATTCACAACAAGTGTATGCACATTGGGTCCCTTTATTATCCCCATTTTGATGAGCTTATCTTCTTCATGTGTGAGGGATTCAATAAAATGATATAATTTCAACATTTTTTCAGGCTGCTCCTAAAGTGAATTTGTTTGTATGAAATGATGAGACAAAAACAACATAATCTGGACTAAGTTTTGCTACTATAGAAAGGATTAAGTGACTTTGTTGAGTGGATTTGTCTATTCCACATCCCTTTAGATGAAGGAGGATGGAATTTAACTTTGTAAATAAGTCCTAGATGTTGTAAAAATTCCTTGGATGTAAGGAATTCAGTTTGACCTCGAGCATATGGCCTCTCATTTCGTCTTGTTTTTCAAAGAGATCCTCCAACTTTGTCCAAATATCATATGGTGCGGTACAAGATTCAATGTGAAACAGAATCTCGGGGGACATAGACACAGAGAGGAGGTCATAAGCCTCATCCATGCAGTTAAGATACATTTTCTTCTCGATAGCAGAGGTTGGCTCAACCTCTATAGCCAAGGTGATCCAGTCCAAGCCTCTACATCTGACTTGATGCAAAAATTTTAGCTTCCATTCGAAGTAGTGATGGGGCGTGAGAAGTATTGCCGGTGAATAATCCATCTTTTTCGACTGCATATCCCTTCTAGACCTAAAAATAAGATACCTTTGTGCCTTTCTCCTAAAAACCCATGGGCTCTAACACCATGTAGAATTGTGGTGAAACCTACACATAGAATCTAGCTAACAACAATTCGTACAAAGCTTGCAAATTGAGAGGAGAGAAGAGATGAGGGAAAAGAATCAATAGAATTGTATTCACTATATGAGTAAAATGGTAAAATACACATGATATACTTTACATGGTTAAGTGAAGTCGCTATAGTAGTGATCTAGAGAGATCTAGACACTCACTAACATGAACTTAAGTAATATGCCACCTAGTCATAGTTAACTTATCCATGTAATCATCAACTAACCGAGTCACACGAGTGGAAGTGAGAGAAACACATGCAACTGATGGTGATAAAACCGTGGTTTACATGCATGAGTGACTTCCACTAGTCCAACTGAATGTAACTAAGTGTAACTAACTCTGAACTGAAGAAGAGCTCCCTATTTTGTAGGGAATATTCTCTATAGAGAACATTTTCATCTAAGGAAGTGTTCTCAACATTCGACTATCAACCTTAGGAAAGTAAATAATAGGTGAGTGTGTAATATATCCAACATTATGGTAACCTAGGTTCCAAGTATAAGGCATGTTATGCATCTCTCTCAGCATCATATTTTTCAGCTATTGATTATTAGGTACATAAACTCTGCCCCCATACATGAAGATTCCATCATCTCTCAACTCATAATCTTCAATTTTCTGCTACAAATTACCTTGCTTTAATTTTTCTTTTGTTTCCATATAGTGCTAATCTTATTTTGCAAATTCCAAAATTATGTCTTACGAATCATATTTGTACATGCTAATGGTTGTATCATGCATATAATGCACCCTTCTACTGAGTGCATCTACCACCTTGTTCTCTTTGTCTTTGATATACTTTATATCAAAGTCATAATCACCAATGCATTCCAACCATCTACTTTGTCTATCATTCAAATTTGGTTATCCAAACAAATATTTCAGACCACTATCGTATGCCCTTAGCTCAAATATTCTTCCCATGAGGTAGTGCCTTCACATATTCAAAGCATGAACTATGGCTTCTAATTCTAAATCATGGGTGGCATAATGTCTCTCATGCTCTTTTAACTTCCTAGACTCATAGCATATCACATGCCCATTCTGACTAACGACTCCACCAATCACTTCCTTGCATGCATTAGTTCACACAATGAAGTATTCATTTGGATCACCAATCCTCAATATTGGTACACTTGTCAACAAGTTCTTCAAGTGTTGCAAACTTATTTCACAATCATAGGTCCATTCAAATATCACACACTTCTTTTGCAAATAAGTGATTGGGTGTGAAATCTTTGAAAAACCTTCAATAAATATTCTATAATAGACTACAATTACCATCAATGACCTTATTTCTGAGACATTCTTTGTTGTTGGCCATCCTTCAATGGATTTTATCTTTTTTGGATCCACTGTTATCCCTTCCTTTGAAATGATATGGCCCAAATAATGTATCTTCCTCTGATAAAATGAACACTTTCTCAACTTGGCATACAAATGATGCTCCATCAATACTTGTAGCACCATCATCAAGTGTTTCTCATGCACTTCTTCATATTTGGAGTATATAAGTATGTCATCCAATAAGACAATGCCAAACTTATCCAGGTAATTTTTTAAAATACCATTCATTAAACACATGAATACAACTGGTGCATTTAACAACCCAAATGGCACCAATGTAAACTCATAATGACCATACCTTGTTCTAAATGACGTATTGTGATATATTCTTATTAAATTCTCACATGATGATAGCCTAATCTGAGGTCAATATTGGAGAATATATTTTCATCTTTCAGCTAATAAAAAATATCACATATCCTTGGAAAATGATACATGTTCTTCACAGTTACCTTATTCAACTACATAAAGTCAATGCATAACCTCAAGGATCCATCCTTCTTTTTTCACAAATAATAATAGAGCACCCCAGGGTGACACACTTGGGTGTATATACCCTTCCTTCAAGATCTCTTCAATATGCATTTGTAACTCCTTCAACTCTGGTGTACTCAACCTATAAGAAGTCTTGGACACTAGCGTTGCTCCAGGCATCAAATTAATAAAGAAATCAATATCTCTTTTTGGTGGAAACCCTGATATCTCTCTAAATACATCCTCAAATTTCTTTAGGATTTCATAGTCTTCAATGCTTGGCACTTTATCTTTAGTTGTCTCTTCCATATGCGCTGCAAATATTTGGCATTATTTACTAAAGATTGTCTTAAGTTATAAGGTTGGAACCTCTCTGATAGTTACTTCCCTTGGAATACCTTGAATTGTTCTCAAGTTTCCTTCTTTATCCAAACAAGTAAATGTCTTATTGTAACAATCTAGGACATCATGGTGCTTTTCCAACCAATCCATACCAATTAGGAAATCATATGAACTCAAAGGTATGATATTAAGATATTCCCTTGTACTCATTCCATTCATGTCCATTAAACATTTTTTAACCATCTCGTTAATTCTTATTTTAGATCATGTAGCTAACTTAAACAACCAATATTTTCCAAGGTTGCTTCTTTGCAAATGAAATATTTCCACCAACTTAGGATCTATATAACTATGACTAGCTCCTGAATCAATTAAATAGCAATAGGTTGATCATTGATCCTACCTTCCACTTCAATCATATGAGATTGAAATTCATCTTAATTGTTGTCCATAGCTCCATAGATCTTTGGCATGCTTCTACCCATGTCCTCAACTATATCAGTCTATTGTACATTGCGAACAACCTTCACCCTTTCTCCTTTCTGAGGGAAATATTTGCACATGTGATCTCCCTCACAACCCCAACATTTAATGGGTTTCTCCCTTGGTATTTTCCCCAAATTTTATGTCATTTTGGTTTCATTTGGAGTTAGTTATCCCTGAGAATTATTTCTGAAGAATGGTGGCTTGTTACCCTTCTTCATATGTTCCATATTACCTTTCTTCTTATCTTCCCAAGCCTTTTTGAAAGTTGGTCTTCGTCTATGTTGATTATAGAGGCACTTGGTTCTCCTTATTGCTTCATCCTTTGTCTTGGGATCATCATACGATATCTTGTCACTGAATATTGATGGCATCCCACTCAAGAACCTTTTAATCTTGACTTGATCATCCTTGATGAAGTCAACATACTTCAACAACTCTAAGAATCTCCTCTCGTACTCATCCATGGTCATACTCCCAAGCTTGAGCTCAAATAAATCCTTCATCTTCCTATCATAATAACTCTTGGTTAAGTATTTCTTCTGAAAATACCCTTTTAATTGACTCCAAGTAATATTTTTCTCATCAATGTGTTGTACTTGAAAAAACGGGTCCCAACACATTGATGCTTTTCCCTTCAACTAATAAATTGGAATTCTTCCTTCTACCTGTGAGGAGTAATTATGTAACTAAAAATACTTCCTCATACCCAACAACCAAGTCTTTGCATCCTCATCTTTATTGTGCTCGCCATCAAAGGTAGGAGGCTTAATCTTATTCATTTCTCCTTGTAGTTCATCTACCCCAGACCTCATCTCATGCTTTCTAACATGAGACACGCTTGGACTATTGTGTTCTCTTCTAAATGAATTCCTTGGTAAGTGATGGTGGTGTTTACCAACACTTATGGATTCTTCATTTTGGCATGATATCTATGACTCCTTGACTTACTTGATTATGTTTCCTTACACATTTTCTTCTCTATTTTGTCCAAGATCTGCAACAGCTTGATGTTGAATACATCCCACTACTCCTTAGCTTCCATAAGTCTCTCATTATCATCCTTATATCTATGAACATATATTTGCAGACTCTTTATAGTCTCCAAAAAATTCATTCTCTCCCCCTTGACTTATCCATGCCCATTTGATTATGTCTCTACATTACCCATGCTCACACACATCCCCCTGACTTTGTCTTCATGGCTATAAGTTCTTTTTTCTTCTTCCATAACTCTGTTCTCTCTTTCTGGTGATTCTGATATGTTCTATTTTCTCTTAAATATGTAAAATATCCATGCAATAATATTTGTTAGACCACAATAATTTAACAAATCTA
>CBVK0102891827.1:0-13521 GCA_900067695.1 Picea abies | reverse complement strand
ACAACTTCCTGTGTTCAAGCTCCCACTTGAACTTCTGAGGACAACAGTCCTCCCGAGCACCTCCCAACCTCCCTAGAATATTAATGAATAAATAAGCAGTCAACTATGCAGAAAAATCAATTCTTACCAATCTTTCTTTGTTCTGTACATCTGGTCATCTTCTAACTGTTTTTCAATTCATTTCTTCCTCTGTCTGTTCAACAGGCCTGCTCTGCATCAACTTGTTTTGTCATTTTGCTCTTCTTCAACTTGTTCTGTTATTCTGCTCTGCATTTCATCTCACACTGCACATATGCTCAATCTCATACTACTTATCCTCTCCTTTTCATTTTCTTACAGTTTCATTCTTTTCTCGTATAGAACAACCAACCCTACACAGTCTGTCTCATTTTCTTTTATACACACGTACACGCCGGTTCAACTTTCCAACTACTTAGGAAACATACAACAACTGTCTAAGCAACTGAAACTCCAACTGAAATGCTAACTAATTTGCAATCATGAGTCCGTTTTGCTAATAGATTCGTAACTGGGAAGTTACCTCTGAGAGAGAACATTAACCTTCCGATCATATTCCAATTTATCTTCTCCATTGGATGACCTTCATTGACATTCCCTTTAAATCAGGTTTCGGCATTTTGGTAAGCCTGTGCCAAGTGTCTTGACACTTCATTTTGCGATCTCTAAAGTTCCGATACAGGACTTTTATGCACTAGCTCTTTCCCCAATATGACTATGGTCATAACCAAGCGCCTATGCAAAAAGCGCTTTCGCGATTTCTCATTTCGTGATTTTCGACACTATGCTTCGTTGACCCCAAGTCAGCGAAATTTTGATCACTTGCCACATGTCCTATGTTTCCATGGTCTAGATCTGGTCTTGATTCAACGGCTATGATTGAATCATGATTTCGTGATTTCGGCATTCTTGATGCATTGGGTTCTTTGCTTATCCATGTCGCGATTCGCGAAACTCTGATATGGAGTATGATCAACGGTCTAGATCTGATCTCTATTCAACGGCTATGATTGAATCGCGATTTCTCATATTGCGATATCAGGATTCCTGATGTTAATAAAATTTGAAATCTCCAACTCTCGATCCCCGAAACTCCGACATGGAGTTAGATCAATGGTCCAGATCTGAGCTTGATTTCAACGGCTACAATTGAATTGAAATTTCACATATCGCGAAATCGACATTCTTGTTGCATTGTTTCTTTGACATCTCCAACACGCGATCCTCGAAACCCCGACATGGACTGGAATCAATGGTCCAGATTCAACCTTGATCTGACAGCTCATATTAAGTTGTGATTTCGCATATCGAAATTTCAAAATTCTTGATGTTAATATTTTTTGACCTCTTCAACTCTCGATCCCCGAAATTCCGACATGAACTGAGATCAACGGTCCAGATTCAACCTTGATCTAATGGCTCATATTAAGTCGTGTTTTTTCATATCGCGATTACGCCCGCTTCTCCTCGTTCCTTAAAGGACGTGCGAGTTCTTCTTGATCCAACGATCATAAATGCTTCAGGAGTTTTGAATGGATCCAACAATCAGAAATGCTTCTCAAGCTTTACGGGCCTTTGATTATTTGATCAACCTGAACTTATCTTTTGTTTTCCTAGTTGTGTTTCCTTTGATCATTCGATCTTCCTGAACTTATCTTCTGTTTTCCTGGTTGCGTTGCCTTCGATCATTCGATCTTCCTGAACTTATCTTCTGTTTGTCTGTCTGTTACAAACTTCCTGTACTCATGTCATCAACCCTCTGTACATTCTTCCTGTACTTATGCTACTTGCCATCAATGACAAGCATTCTATGTCTGTTAAATATTTTCCATTCGTTGTCTGTTAAATATTTTTCCAACAAGATGGAGGTCTACTAACTTACATAAACAAATTGTATATTCCAAACTGTGATGACTTGAAGAGGTTCATAATGGATGAACTACACAAGAGACCATATACTGGTCACCCAGGATACCAAAAGATGATCACGACCACCAAGAAATAATTCTGTTGGTCTAGATTGAAGAAAGACATAGCTGAGTATTTAGCCAAATGTATAGAATGCTAATAGGTTAAAGCAGAACACCAGCACCCAGCAGGATTATTACAACCTCTACCAATCCTGGAATGGAAATGGGAGACCATCTCCATGGATTTCATCACCGGATTACCAACATCAACCAAGCAGAATGACACCATCATGGTGGTAGTGGATAAATTGAGCAATTTCACTCATTTTATCCCTGTCAAATTGACTTGCAAGGCAATAGACATCGCCAACATATTCATGAAGGAGATATTTATACTACATGGTATGCCTAAAGAGATCGTGTCTGACAGAGACACGAAATTTACTTCCAACTTTTGGAAATCCTTGATGGCTGGTCTGGAGACCAAATTATTGTTTAGCACAACGTATCATCCTCAAACCGATGGACATATGGAAAGAGTGAACCAAATATTAGAAGACATGCTAAGGATGCATGTAATGCATCAACCTAAAAAGTGGGAAGATTACCTGCCACTGGTAGAATTTGCCTAGAACAACGGCTACCGAGAATCCCTGAAGATGAGTCCTTTCAAAGTCCTTTATGGTAGGCTGTGCAACACTCCAGTCAGTTGGAGTAATCCCGTAAACAAAATTACTATTGGACCTGACATGTTGAAAGAAATGGAACAACAAGTGATTCAGATAAAGAAAAATCTGAAAGTCACTCAGAACATACATAAAAGTTATGCCAATAGAAAGAGAACCCCTAGAAAATTCAAGACGGGAGACCACATATACCTCAAAGTTAGGCCCATGAAGAGTTCCCTAAGGATGGGAGCTTGTTCCAAGTTGGCACCTCGGTATTGTGGACCCTTTGAAGTTCTAGATAGAGTGGGACCTGTAGCCTATAGGCTAGCACTTCCTCCCACCACAGTAAAAGCACATAATGTTTTCCATGTTTCATTATTGAAGAAATATGTCCATGATTCTAATCATATAATTGACTTGTCTGTGATCCAGGTGGAACCAGAGGGATAATTCCTACCAGAACCTCAATGCATACTGGATAGAAAGGAGACCCCACTCAAGAACCGAACCATTGAACAAGTCAAGGTGCGGTGGAAACATTTTGGCCCCGATGAGGCTACGTGGGAAATGGAAGATGCCATGAAACAAGCATATTTGATTTTGTTTACTTCTGTACATAGACATCATATTGATAGATAGAACATCAAGGATGATGTTCCTTTAAGGGGGAGGGAATTGTAACACCATGTTTCCCCCAGTTTGTAAAAATAACTATGTTGGCCAAGAACTATGGCAAACTCAAAGGTGTAAATGTTTGACTTGATGGGCCTTTGTATAAAAGGTCAATGAATGTAAATTATGTTATGAATATGTGTTGCATGACTACTGGGAGGGGGATGTGATAAAAGAGACCATGATGGCTAATAAAAGGTGGTGGAAGGGACCTAGAATGGTTGCGTTAACTTCCACCGAACTAGTACCATACTGTTTTTTACTTGCTTAAAGACATAAGCAACTCTCTTACCCTGGAATGAATTTCCCATCAGGATGGTAGGTGGGGAGGCTCCTCAAGAATTAAAGAGGGGATGGGGCGAACCGCCCATCTGTAAATCTCTCAGACTTGACCACGGGTAGGGAAATTTGTGCCACACACAATATTGTAGGAAAAAGGAAAGAAAGGAAGTGTGGGAAGAGCAGGAGAGCAGCGTGCGCAACAAGGATCGCAGAAGAGAACCGAAAAACTCTGGAGTCACAAGGAGTTATGAACACAGGACAAAGAGAGTAACCTTCGTCCTTGAATTCCGTTGAGATTGAAGTAAGAGATTGAATACCATAGCATCGTGGTCTAGTTCAAGGGTGGCTAGTAGTAAATCTGTTTGGAGTCACTGAGCCTATGCTTGGGTAGAAATGAGCATCCCTCTCAGCAGTTTCATCACGCCTTGTGGTTCTGATAAGTGTTTTATGCCTTATATTTTGAATTGAATATCATGGATGAATGTTATACTTATATGCCATAGTTGATGTCTATGTAAAATAGTCAATTTAAAGTATGTGTTCATCCCATTGAAAATAGACTCATCTATTGACCCTCGTAATATTCTAGAATGGCTCCTCGAGAGTACCTTTCCCCAGGAATTACCTCATAAATTTGGAACCATACCGAGCCCTTATCTAGAAACCCGACTAAGATCAAGGATAATTGCTCAAGAACCATCTGAAGGTTCATGCAATCTGGGTCTGGAACCCCTATGTAAGAAAGAGTTAGCTCTTGATTTGAGAGTCATGGGAGTTTGAAGCTCCGAGAGGTTGAATTTTGTGGCCCAAGTTCAAAAAGGATAGAGAGTCTGAATATCAAAAGGGAGTATCCCTTCATTTGGTAGATAAACGGATGGGATCCTTTCAGAAATATCCCAAGTCTATCAGAACCAATGGATCTGCAGGAGGAGCGCAGGCGTTAATGCCTCGACTCCTTCAACCTTCGAAAATAGTGATGGAACCGAGACCGTAGATCTCAGGATCCATCAGGAGTTACCTAGACCATCGATCTTAACCTTGATGTAGGTGATAGGATGGACTTGTCATAGTCCTAAAAGTCTCGAAGTGATTGAAACCTTCCATCAGCAGAGGACACATGACGAAGGATCAATGTTTCGCTGACTCGCTGTCGAAGGAAGTCAAAGGGAAAAGTGTTGTGGACTCACGAAACCTGATTTCACGATTTGATGTGAACTGTCAATTCACGGGAAAGCCATGACCGTTAATCTGAGCAAGGGGATATTAGGTTTTTGGGTTCGGGCTTTAGGAGAAACGGGGATGGGTTGCATCCCAACTTCATGAAACACGAAGTCCAGATGAGCTCGAAGAGTCATCCCCTAGTCGTGATGAGTGGTCATACGGGTGGAGGGTTTAGGTAGGAGCTACGGGAATCAGGATTTCGGGAATGGAGAGTCAGAGCTAGCTCGCGTTCATTTTCCCGATACGAAAAATTGCGATACGATCACAACCGTTGATTGAGGAGATAGCATAGGACCATAGATATAATCCTTGGAAGGGAATCGAAGTTCGAGAGTTCAGGGGTAGGAGTCAGGTTTGGCTCATATCCCGAAATCCCCAAAATGTGAAACAATTCTTCGTAAGCATGCGGTCATACCTTGCGGTCATATGGGGGAAGCTCGCGCCTTGTGCGGGTTTGTGCAGTCAGGGTTCAGTACGGCCTGTGGATTAGTTAGCAGGACCTCAGTAGGGAATTAGAGAGACGATTTGGCTCAGAAACAGGAATAAAATGTTATTTTATTCACGCCCATAGTGGGAGTGTTACATAATTGATGTTTTTATTAATGCTCCATTGTCCTTGTATGTGGATCACACTGTAAGGATGTTGATTGTGTCCTCCTCTCGGCATCAACACCTGGCACCATCCAACATATTGCAGATGAGTGGCCTTAGAGGGATACTTAAATAAACTATTAAAACAATCATTTGAACCCATAAAACTGAAATATAAGTAATCAATACTTTGCATAAACTTCCCTGAGTTCAATTCATGTTTCCTCTGCTCGTGCTTGAGGTGTGCTATTTTTCGGGGCTGTTAACAAGGTGTCAGATATTAATCCAAAAATAAGTATACCATAGGTTAGGAATTTATCAAATAATATAACTAGGAAGTTGTACAAATAGAAAATCCATTTCCAACGGTATAAAGAACACGTGAAACAGGCACCCGAGTCAAAATTTATGGTCATTTTATGAAAGGAAGTTTTTTATCTTTTGAAGGAATTAATACTAACTCCTCCGATTTTCCATTGGAGTTAATACTAACTGCTTTGACTTTCCATCGAAGGAGTTTGAACTAACTCCTTTGATTTTCCATCGGAGGATTTTGAACTAACTACTCCGATATCTATCAGAGGAGTTTGAACTAACTCCTCGGATATGAATCATAGGAGTTTGAACTAACTCCTCCACTTTGTATCGGAGGAATTGATGGGAACTCCTCTGAAATTTTGAAGGAGTTGAAGGGAACTCTTCTGAATCGCTTCGGAGGAGTTAAAGGGAACGTCTCCTTCCTAGGAAAGAAAAGTTGGAAAAAGTGTCACACTGGCGAGAGACAATGAGAACTTGAGTTCAAAAGTCCACAACTTTCTCATACAACGTCTAGTTGAGGTTCTATTTTTTGCAACGTGGATAGCATAGAGAGACGCTTCTATCAAGATAATTGAACATGTTATTTAGGAATTTGAGTGGATCCATGTTTAATGATGGCCTCAGTTAGCAAGGCTTCCTTGGTAGGAAATCATTGGAAATCATTTTGACACTTTCGGACCTCGGATTTCAATTCTGTCACTTGCGTTGGAATCTTAATCACGTAATCCATAGAAATAACTCTTTTAAGGAGTGACAAGTTCACTTTGTCCAGTGCCTAAAATTGTGAGCAAGGACATTTTTAAATGAAATTTTGGACCCCGTCCTTGCTATTGATTTTCCAAAATTTGATTCCATAATTTCATGTGTCATCTATGATGTATAGGTTCTTAGTTCATCCATTGAAACTGAGGTGATGTGTCAATAACATATAATTATAAACAACCAATTCACATTTGAGGTGCTTAACATGGTTTTGGAGCCGAGGTGACCGATTTTCCTTCAAAATGTATTCCCAAGCCAGCACAAGACCTACATACACTTCGTTTAACCTATCTAATGATATATGACACTTTCATGCTTATGGTTAGTCACATAATCAAGAGGCAAAAATCAAAAAGGTTGATGTGGTACGTGAAAGTGAGCTACTGGAAACATAAACAAACTTGATTATGAATGTGGTCATGAAGAAGGTTAGGCGTGGTAGGTATTATTCATCAATTATCCACTTAGGTGCAGAGAGCTTAGTCACCAGAAATGATAAGAGATCAATTGATAGTGTAGCAAGAAGGATCTGAGCTGGGAGGGGGACGAGATAAGCCTAAAGGAGAAGGTTGTCCAGATTCACCTAGTCAGTGTTGGCGAGAGGGGGAAGGTAATCATCGATGCGCTCGAAAACGAAGAGGGATTGACATTCTTCCATTGATGCATTTGCGACAATAGACAAAAACTTGTCAACAGGTAGCGCGTCTGGGACGAAGAGATGAACCTCATCTATAAGCACTATAATGAAGTGAAAGGGAGGGAGTGCCATTGATATGTGATGCATCGATGAAAGTTGGTTAAACTTGGGCACATGAAAAAGATAATCACGTGACCACTACTGACATGTTATCGTTAATCGCGTGCACTTCGTCGGTGATAAGAACATGTATAGTGAGGTTTAGTGGAAGCGCACTAATGCATAAACCAATTTCGAAGGAAGGTAGTATATGTGTAGGAAAAGGAATCAATGGAACATCAATGAAAAGGTGGAATAAGGATGAATTCGTTGGTACGCTATGTATTGGTGAAAAAATAAGGAACCCCCTGAAGTGTGAATCGACAGGTCAAAGTGATATGAGGAGGAACTAGAAATTATAAGGCGGGGTAGTGTGAGAAGAGCTCGAGATTAGTTATTTGCATGAGGTAAGGAGTGTGAGGGTTCTGGTGGGAAGAATTGAAGGGGGGACCAAATTAATGCTAAGACACAAAAATTGAGAGTTTGTTGTGATCCAGGTGGATATCGGTGGCCACCCACCTTTTCCAACTGGCTCAAAACAAGTTTCTAGCAATTTTCGTAATTTACTATTTTTAGCAGTTTTTAACTTTCGAGGCCATTTTGAGGGCCTAAATGAAGTTTTTTCAGGATTGATATTCTCAATGATAGTAAAAGGCTATGATTGAGCCCCCAAAATGAATCTCCTCGATGATACCTTTCCAACGATCTATCGTGCACCCCAAACGGAGATCGTATGCCAAAGTTATGCCCCCTGGAATTTGATACACCAAACTACCCAAAACAGAGCCCACAAAACTGTTGGCTTTTAATCTTCCGGGGTTAGGGTTTTGGATTTTATTTATGATAAAAAGGCCTTTGGAGCCTCATTGTAATCATCTTCTTGTGAACACGAGTAGTAGACACATCTCTTCTCAGAGATAAGATGCCACCATTCTAGTGAGTCTTTCACTCTGTATTTTTACAGTCTTTGTACATTTTCGCTCATTAATAGAAAATTGTGTATTACTGTATCTCTGTGTTTATGGTTGCATCTATGATACATTTATGTTATATTATTGGATATCTGAGATATCTCTGTACATTTATTTATTATATCTCTTCTCTCATTTCGTGTCGAAAATAATCTGGATCAGTGGTATCATAACAGGCTTCTCTTGATCATTTTTTTCAGTGCATGTCCTCGACGAGGTCTGAGTATAGCAAGTTGGGTCTCAAGCTTGTCTCTCTTGAAGAAAATCTCTCTCTCATTCCCAAGAAACTCTCCATGGCAGAAAAAAATAAAAACGATGGAGCACACGATTCTATCAATCTGTTGCTTGAGCAATCTCTCACGCGACAGAGGGATGAAATGATGGAGAATTTTTCCCACATCCTTCAATGCCTACCGATAGAAACAGACGCATATTCATCAAATAACCACTTTGGAAGCACCTGTCCTTTCAAGGTACAGGTTAATTTTGATATTCCTATATTTGAAGGTCAGATAGATGTGGATGCCCTAGACAAATGGTTAAAATATGTGGATGACCATTTTTCTGACAGGGAAAAGATCACCTTCGCACTCCTTAAATATCTCCCCTGTGTCAAACATTGGTGGGAAACTTACTAGGAGAAAATTTCCACAAAAGAGTCTAGAATTATGGGGCCGATCCCACTTGGTATTTTTTTGTGGACGCGGTAAAGGAATGGTATTACCCTATTGGAAACTATGAGGACCAGTATATGAGATGGACCACACTGCAACAAGAGAGGGGCCAAGCAGTTTCGGAGTTCACCAATACCTTCCATACCTTGCTCACTAAGATGGGTATCAAAGACTCCGAACGACATTTGGTTATGAAATACCGTAGGGCTCTACACAGATACATCCAAACTGAAATGGATTTTATAGACATCTCATCACTCGATGTTGCTTATCGATATGTTGTTAAAATTGAGAAGAAATTTAAGCACCAGAACAAATGGGAGTTCGGGTTTGTAAATCCGCAACAACCAAAGTATGATAAAGATGACCCTAACAAACAATCTCCCGAAAACCAATCCAAGTCACAAAAAAAGAAGGGTCATGGGAAGACGAAGAAGGACACAGGAAAATGGTGCGATTTCCACAAAATCCCCTGGCACAACACCAATCAATGTCGCTCAAAACAGTCATTGGTGGCCGAAATCAAAGACAAGGAACCGAACCCTAATTCAAAATTTGATTCAGAAAATACTAACAGAAGACAGATCATCGACACAGACCCCACTTCTATTGTCGCAACTGCAACAATTCAACCAGAAGAACCAACAGATCATGAAGAGGGGGAGTACATTTTTCATTCACAGATGTGGGTGAAGGGGACCCCGCTGCATTTTATTGTTGATAGTGGAAGCCAGAAGAAACTCATCTCAGCAGAGGTCGTCAAACAATTGGGATTTTCAACAACACCACACCCACATCCATACAACATCGGGTGGCTTCTCTAGGGACGAGATCTCTATTTCATCCATCAGTGTCGATTGTCATACAACATATGAGGTATTATGTGATGTTGCCTTGTTGGATGTCTGTGATGTTCTCTTGGGCCAGCCATATATGTGGAAGCACCATGCTATCTATGAGTCTCAACCTTCTAGTGTCATTTTTACTCTGGGGGGTCATCTCTATAGGATACCATAGGTGGTTTCGACTACTGTCCCACCTAAATAGTGCTGCAAGGTAGTATCTCATACTACAAAAATTAACTTCTTCACAATCTGTTCAAAAGGTGAAAAGAAGGATACTGCAACCACTACAACCTTTTCCCAAGAACCTTCTATCCAACAGAAGTAGGTCAACAAGACTACATCAAAGCGAAAAGATTCATTCTGCACATAGACATCTCATGTAGCGATACTGGTTAAAAAGGTCCAACCCTTCTAGGCACAGGCTCGTGGCAACCTTCAAAAAGCTAAGCAATGCAACTTCTCCAACAAGGTCGATAACTCATCAAGATGTAGATTCAAAAAACGCTTTTCCCTCTCCTACATGAACTTAACGAAATGGATACCATTGCTTCCTAAGGAGGGAGGATTGATCCAAGTGTATATCGGTGGCCACCCACCTTTTCCAACTGGCTCAAAACAATTTTCTGGCAATTTTGGTAATTTACTATTTTTAACAGTTTTTAACTTCTAGGGCCATTTTGAGGGCCTAAATGAAGGTTTTTAGGGATAGATATTTTCAATTTTATTCAAAGGCTCTGATTTAGGCCCCAAAATTAATCTCCTCGATGATACCTTTCCAACGAGCTATCATGCGCCCAAAATGGAGATTGTATGCCAAAGTTACGCCCCCGTGAAGTTGATACACCAAACTACCCAAAACGGGGTCCAAAAAACTGTTGGTTTTTCATCTTCTGAGGTTAGGGTTTTGGATTTTATTTATGATAAAAAGGCCTTTGGAGCCTCATTGTAATCATTTTCTTGCAAACGTGAGTAGCGAACACATCTCTTCTTAGAGATAAGCTACTACCATTCTAGCGAGTCTTTCACTCTGTATTTTTACAGTCTTTGTACATTTTCGCTCATTAATAGAAAATTGTGTATTACTGTATCTCTGTGTTTATGGTTGCATCTATGATACATTTATGTTATATTATTAGATATCTGAGATATCTATGTACATTTCTTTATTATATCTCCGCTCTCATTTTGTGTCAAAAATAATCCGGATCATGTTGTGCACGCACAACAGGTGTGTTAGCGAGAATCATTTCCTCCCTTGGGTTTTTATCCGAGCCTACTCCCATCCCAGGGCATGGAGGATTTTCCATGGTCATGACCCCCTCGGAGGATTCTCTAGGATTAGGTTTGGACCCGAGACTTTTTCCTTTGGTCCCCACATTTTCTGAAGCCCAGCAAAATCAGTCAAAAGGGTTTCTCTCAGCTTACCCACTCTCTTCCTGGGAAGAGGCACCTCTGATCTCAAAGCTTTGGGAGTCGTCAGGTTTTGGAAGTGCATATCTAGGGTTTATTAGTTCCTTGCTTTATGTACCAGGTGGATTCAAACCTTTGGTGAGTTCTCCTTCAAAATGCACCATCCATCCATTGATCCTTTTGGCAAGTTATTGTAGATTTTAACCTTGTACAATATTTACTGGAAACATATTTTCAGTAAAAGAATAGAAAATATACAATGGAAAATACAAACATTACACAGAGATTTTTCCCATGGAAACCCAAACCGGTAAAAACAACATATTATATATTCATTCATAGTGATACATTGTTTACAATACAATATACATATAGGAGCCAGCGACATCCAAAACCCTAACCCAATGACCTAGATTAATCAACAACCCTAATTCCTTAACCAGAAATAGAAAACCATCGACAAAGAAACTAATTCCTTAACCAGAAATAGAAAACCATCGACAAAGAAACCATGTGCCAAAAAACCACCTAAATATGTAACTCGTTTCTCGAACCGATCTCCTCAATACTGGAGTTTGAGGATCTTCTTCTTTTGATTCATGTTCTTCTGTAGAGTTTGACTCATCATCCTTTAAATCAAACTCTATTTTCTCTGGTTCTTCCTTACTTGGCTCTAAATACCACATCTCGGCTATACACTACCTTCTTAGTTTCTGGGTTCCAAATATTATAACCTTTGAGACCATCTCTATATCCAATAAAGATACACTTTTCAGCCTTCTTATCTAGCTTACTCATGTTTTTGTTTGGAACATGAACATATGCATCACATCCAAATACCTTGAGATGTGTGAGAGGAGGTTCCTTACCAGTCCATACCTCTTGTAGAGTCTTGTCATCCAACGTTGATGAGGGTGATCTGTTGACTAGGTAACATGCAGTACCCACTACCTCTGCCCAGAATTCTTGACCTAACCTGACACCACTGAGCATGCACCTTTCTTTTTAAATCAGTGTCTTGTTAATCCTTTCCACAACTCCATTCTGTTGAGGTGTATATGGAGTAGTCTTATGCCTTTCTATACCACACTTCTTATATAATTCTTCAAATTAATTCCCACAGAACTCTTCGCCATTATATGTCCTCAACACCTTAATTATTTTCTCTGTTTGATTCTCAACAAGAGCCTTAAACTCTTTAAACCTGTCAAATACTTCGGATTTCTTCTTGAGGAAATATATCCAAGTATTCCTTGATAAGTCATCTATAAATGAGACTGATACATACTACATAGATTTTCCCAATGATGGGACTGACACAGGTCCAAAAACATCAATGTGAACTAGCTTTAAAATTCCTTCTGCCCTTGTTGCACTAGAAGGGAATCTTACCCGATTCTTCTTCCCATATAGACAATGTTCACAGAAATCAAAATCCAGAGAGAAGTTAGACATACCTTTAACCATACCTTTACTGTGTAGTTGTCGAAGACCCTTCTCTCCAATATGCCCCAGTCTTTGAGGCCATAACATAACCTTTTCTCCAGATACTATAGGAGTTCTTTCTTCTTCAACTCAAATATCAGGAACAATGGAACTATTACACCCATCACTAGTAATGCTTCCTTGCAGCTTATACAGAGTTCCAAATAGAAATCCCTTCAGCGACACCATTGCTCCTCGAACCATCCTACAAGTTTCCTTTTCAAATATTGTTTTTACCCCTGCATCGTCCATTTTGCTTACAGAAATCAATTTTCTAGCCAAACTTGGGATGTGTAGAACACCAGGCAATGTTTTAATAATTCCATCTATGAGCCTCAACTTGACTTTTCCTCGTCCTATGATTCTGGTTGTCGAATCATCACCTAAGAAAACATTACCTCCATCATACCTTTCATATTCGCAAAACTACTCCTTGTGGGGAGTCATATGAAAATATGTGCCAGAGTCAACCAACCATGCCTCATGATCTACATGTGTGCTTAAAGAATCCAAGTACACATCCCCTCTTTCTTCCTTGGAGGTCTTTTCTTCTGTATAAGGAGATTCTTCGGATCCCTTCTTTTTCTCAACTTTGGATCTACACTACTTCTTGTAGTGCCCTTCTTTTCCACATCTCCAACATACCTTTATAAACTTTTCAGGATATTTATATCTACCCTTAGACTTAGATCTCCCACTTGAGAACTTAGATCTATTTCTTTCCTGGGAACGCCCTCTTGCAAATAATACGATTGTTCTCTATCCTTCCATATTCTTCCATCTCATCTCCTCCGACAACAAGGATGAGACAACTTCATCAACTTCAAGGCAGTTGTATTACTACCTATGGCCACAACCAGACTATCCCAGGATTCTGGTAAAGAACACAGTAAACTAATACATTTATCTTCATTTGAAATTTTAATCTCAACAGATATTAACTGACTTACCACAGTAT
>CBVK0102891826.1:0-26632 GCA_900067695.1 Picea abies | reverse complement strand
TGCCACCGAGTCTCCATCTCTCATCCTTAGGTTATACAACTTCTTTCCCAAGAATGGTTTATTTACTAGGGACTTAGAATGATACAACTTCCCCAACTTTTCCCATAAATCCTTGGTTGTAGCTTCCTCTGACACATTCAGTAATACTGAATCGGAGAGACACAGTTGGATTGTGCTCTTTGCCTTACGATCCAACTTTTTCCATTCATCTGCTGAAGTTCCTATAGGTGCAGTACCTAGATCTACTAGAATCCAATGATCTATGTACACCAACATATCTTCCATCTTGAGCTTCCACAACTCAAAACTTTTCCCATTAAACTTCTCAATCTCCATTTTCGAATTGCTTTCCATTTCTTTTCACCTGAAAAATCAATACCACAGATCTCCCACTGTAACAAGGCTTATCACAATCCTGAGCCAAACCCTTGACCACAAAGGTGTCCCCCTGAAGCCAAAAAATATATGATACCAAATGTAGATTTTAACCTTGTAAAATATTTACTGCAAACATATTTTCAGTAAAAGAACATAAAAGATACAATGGAAAATACAAACATTACACAAAGCTTTTTCCCCTGGAAACCCAAACCGAGAAAACCAACATACTCTATATTCATTGATAGTGATACATTGTTTATAATAAAATATACATATAGGAGCTAGCGGCATCCAAAACCCTAACCCAATGACCTGGATTAATCAACAACCCTAATTCCTTAACCGGAAATAAAAAACCATCGGCAAATAAGCCATGTGCCGAAAAACCACCTAAATATGTGACATGTTTCTCGAGGTAGAAATTTTTTTCTCGGGGGCATTGCCCCCTCAAACCCCCTTGCATGCCCGATGCAACACACAGAAACTACTACTCATGCAAATAATATAACACATACCCAACAGTTATAGTCTTTGGCAAGTTATAGTCAATTCCAACATACACACATATTCAGTTTGCCCATAGTCTTTTGGCAAGTTATAGTTATATTTACAAGTTGGGGGAAACATGGGTATTACAATCCCCTCCCCCTTAAAGGAACATCGTCCTTGATTTTCTACCTGCCGATGTGCTCTGTATGTACAGAAGTAAACAAAAATGGGTATGTTTGTTTCATGGCATCCTCCATTTCCCATGTAGCTTCATCTAGACCAAAGTGTTTCCACTACACCTTGACTTGTGCAATGGTTATGTTCTTGAGTGGGATTTACTTCCTATCTATTATCATTGTGGATTTGGCAAGAATTCTCCCTTTGGTTCCACCTAAATAAAAACCAATCAATTATATGATTAAAATCATGTACATATTTCTTTAGTAACGAAACATGGAAAACATTATGTGCCTTCACTATGGGAGGAAGTGAGAGTCTATATGCTACAGGTCCCACTCTATCCAAAATTTCAAAGGGTCCAAAATATCGAGGTTCCAACTTGGCATGGGATCCCATTCTGAAGGAACTTTTATTGGGCCTAACTTAGAGATGCACATGATCCCCTGCTTTGAACTCTCGAGGAGTCCTTTTTCTGTCTGCATAGTTTTTCTGTCTATCCTGATCTATTTTTAGATTATGTTTTATCTGAACTAATTGTTGTTCCATTTTTTATACGGATTTAGGATTGGAACGAACTGATTAACAAACTAAATACAATAAACATAGAGATACGAAGAACAACGTAAATATCTAGTGAACAATATCTTCTATTGAATAAATGAAATAGGTTGAAACTGTAAAACTACAGAACTGAAACACTTGCTCGAATGGTGGTAGCTATCTCTGAGAAGACATGTGGTTTCTATGCACATCCTTCTGATAAGAATGATTACAATGAGGCTCCAAAGGCCTTTTTGATATTACTCAAGAATTCCAAAACCCTAGACATCCAAAAACCTAACTCTTGCAGATGAAACACCAAAATTTATGTGGGCCCCTATGGGTAAGTTGGTACCTCAACTTCCCGGGGTCATAAATTTTGCATATGACCTCTGTTTTAGGCGCATGATAGCCCATTGGAAAGGTATTTTAGAGAAATACACATTACGCCATCAAAATCTGACTCTGTCTATAGTTTGATTATGGCAAGCCAAAAAAACATTATTTAGGGCCCCAAAATGGCCCTGGAAGTACACCAAGATGTGCTGACTTGAAAACATACGAAATAATCCAGTTGGATTAGGTGGGAGGCCACCAGTATCCACCTAGAATATGTGTAGGGATTCAGACAACCCCATAAGTGTAGAACCCACAATTACAAAGAAGTAATGAAGAACATGTTGAACTAAAAACTGTCAAGAGGAGCTAGTTGGAATAGGTGAGTGGCCACCAATATCCACCTAGATCAGTCCTCCCCCCTTAGGTAGCAATGGTCTCCATTGTGTTGAGTTCCCCCATCAGGTGAGGAAACTTCTACTGAATTTTTCCATGGGTGAGCCACTTTCCTTGGTGTAGGAGCTCTCCTCCTTTGACAACCCGATAAAGTTGGATCCTCTACTGGCGAGTGCTCTTGACCTTTGTGTCCACTATCTAATCAGTGGATGCTTGTTCCATGTAGTTAGGGATGAGATTTATTTGTGTTAGCTATTCTGTTATCTCTGAGGTGTCCAATAATGGTGGAAAATATGGCCAAAGGAGGTCCACATTGAACACTGGGTGCAAGACAAGGAAGGGTGGAGTGTTGAGCTCAAAAGCATTGCTACCCACAACCTTGGTGATAGTGTAAGGCCCATAGCGAAGTGGGCGGAGCTTCCGATGGGGCCTTGTAAGATGCTCCTTCTGCAAATGTAACCATACTTTGTCTCCAACCTAGAACTGGTGTGGTACCCTATCTTGATCATGACGCTGCTTGTACTTAGCATTGGCTTTATGCAAAATATTATGGACATGTTGGCTGATTTGCTGAATCTGCTCAATGAATCTGGTGGATTTTTCAGTCTCAGACTGAACAGGGGAAGAGTCTGTCTATGTGGTGGAAATAGGTAGTGCAACATCAATGGGACCCAAGGGTTGGAATCCCATCCCCACCTAAAATGGGATATGGTCGGTGGAGCTATGGAGAGCCATGTTGTAACTGTGTTGAACATAAGGGAGACTCTCATCCCATGTACGTGAATTCTTAGAGTTGTACATGCGCTGGATGTGCACAATCATTTGATTGATGACCTCTATTTGGTTGTCTATTTGGGGGTGGAAAGCAGTGTATTTAGTGAGCTTGGTGTCCAACAATGACCAGAGACTCAACCAAAATGTGCTGAGGAACATGTTGTCTCAGTCAGAGATGATAGTCTGTGGTATCCCAAAATGGACCTACACTCGTTCGAAAAAGATCTTGGCAGTATCTACCGCTGTGATATTCTTCTTACATGCTATGAGAATGGCCATCTTTGAAAACCGATCAATGACCATAAATAAACAATCATTTCCTTTCTTGGTGGATGGAAGGCCAGACATGTAATCCATTGAGATGGATTCCCAAGGATTCTCGATAGTATAAAGAGGGGTGTATAAGCCTTGATTCTTGATGGATGGCTTGGCAATGGCACAGACAGTGCGAGATCTGATATACTTGTTGACGTCATGTCGAAGTTTTGGCCAATAAAAATGTTTCTGTAGAATGGCCACAGTTTTCTCCATGCCAAAATGTCTTGCCATCCGACTGTAGTGGGATTCCCAAATCATCTTTTCACACTCACTTGCAGGAACACATAAATGGACCAGATGGAATAACAGTCCATCCTGAATGTGAAAATTGGTGATAGTCACGCCTGTACCCAAGAGCTGATAGGTGGTGGTGAAGTCCAAATCTTTCTCATAAAGTTGGGGCCACTCAGATGCCTCATTTCCACAGGAATGGAGAACAGTCATGAGTGCAGCCACAGGAGGTTGAATGAGTGGGTATAGAGTCTACCCACCCTAGTTTGATCTTTTGTGGAACTGTGTGTTTATAGTGTTCTTGAAAGAAACTTGATGTATTTCGACTCTTATGATAGCGTCTACTTTGAGAACCACTTGTACTGGAAGAAATATTCTTCAGAATATCTATCATTTCTTTATATTGAGACATTGATTGGTTGAAATATCTACTTTTCTGATTAGGATGTCGATAAGGCATCCTTGCAACTTGATATTTTTTTCTTATACTTGCATCTTTTTCTTTATTAACTTTTGAAATTGAGTCTTCTTCATATCTCTGGCTTGTTTGTACCTCGACATTTGAAAACTTTTTTACATTAGCTGGATTTGCATCCTTTTGAGTTGTAAGGTTGATTGGGTCTGTCATCATTTCCTTGTCGACTAATGATGTTTTGCGATCTAGCTTTTCTTCTAAATTCTTCTTATCATGCTTCAAATTTTTAATTTGTGTTAGTAAATTTTGATTATGAACCCTTAGGTGTGAAATTTCTTATTCATCTTCTGATTTGCCGAGTTTATTTATAATATTTCGATTCTCTGGCTTTTCATCTTTCATCTTTTTAATTTGTTCAAGCATTTTTTAATTAAGGTTCTTCAAACGAGAAGATTCTTCATCCTTTCCTGATAATTTCTTCCCGAGATCTTGATTCTCTTGCTCCAACTCTTGGATGCATTGTTTTGTATCCCTTGAATTCTTAATCAAAGTAAGTAGTTTTTCACTATGATTTTTTAAGCGAGTTATTTATTGGTTTTTATCAGCAATAACTTCATCATATTCTTTTTGCATCTTTGATATCGAGTTCTGATTATCTGGAAGGATCACCTTCGAGATATCTCTAAAGTCTTTTGATGAAGGTGTTATCGATTTTGACCTCATAGTAATGTCTTGAAGAGTCATCATCTTCTTTTTATAGGGAAAAGTCACAAACTTTTGTTCTATGTTTAAAATGAAGGTACCTAGTTTTGTTAACCAGCGTAACCTGAGAATGATGTCAATCTCTTCTTGAAATATAGTTGTAACATTGAATTGAGATATATATTCATAATCATCAATTGTTACTTGCAAGTCTTTAATTTCATATTGTCTCTTGCAAAAAATATTTTTCTTTTCACTTATGTTATGCTCCAAAATAAATCATTGATTCGCCAAACTAATATTAATAGAATTCTCATCCTAGGTCATGTTGATAACGATGTCAACCTCTCTTCTTTGAATAATCCCCTTTGATGTAAATAACCCGTAAGTTGAAATGCAACATCCTTTATAAGAAAATCTTCCATTAGTTATTTTAGACTCCATTTTTTTTTCGTTGATAATTTATGATAAATAATACCTTTCTTTCTCCTTAAAAATTTAAATAAAATTATTCCTTGATAATCCCTTTATATATATAAATATATATAAACAAAGTAATATATATTTTGAATACTCTTTTTTTTCCTTTTATTTCTATACTTTCTTATCTATTTTTTTTACTTCTATGCTTCCTTGTAAATATTTTTCTTAATAATTTTTTTTATAAAATGTAAAGGTACTTCCACTAAATAATAAAACTTATATTTACCTTTTCACATATAATTTCCTTCACTAATTTTGTAATACTCTTTTATCTTTTTTAAATTACCTTGAAATATAATAAAATACTCTTTTTTCTTCTTTTTAAATATAAGTGTTTTCTTTATTTAAAAAACACTTTTTATAATTGATTTCTTTCCCTTTTAATAATAAAGGCTTAATCTCCTTTAATTTATGACTATTTAAACAATGTCATTCACTTAATAATTGAACCATTTCACTTTATTTAAAATTTTCCTTTCTATAGTCTCTTTTATCACCTTTTGAAATTTTTTATAAAAACCTTCACTATCTCTCTTCTTACTTCCTTTTCCCGTTGATTTGAATATATAAAAGGTTTATATATTTCCCCAAACTTGAATACCTTTTGAATTCTTTCTTATAACATATAAAATCTTTTAAAAAAAACTTGGTTTATCCTCAGAAACGTTGCAATGTGATTTCAAATGGTGTGGTTTTGATTGGCAACCAATGGTTAACGATTTTTCTTCTCCCCATGATCTATCTTTTTAGTCGTCGATACCATATATACCGACAGTAGTTGTACGGAAGTGGTATGGTAGTGGATGGTATGAGTGACACAGAAAACAGATGGCCCAACTAATTGTTTCTCTATCGTATGGGTGTACAAACAACAATGTGCAAACTGTAGTGGTATGACACCGAAGTACAGACTCAATTAATTGCATGTATAGTGGATTGTACGATGATGGTGATTGCAGAAATGGAAGAATATTGAGCGGTGGATGTAATGGTACAAATATTGCTATGGTACAACTAGCACATCCGCTAATAACTCGCGGCTGAGAATGCCGAAAGGCTATGAAAAATAAACATTTACCTAATTTTTTTATTTTTTACAATCATTCAAAATCGAACCCTAATGAAAGAGTAAATGAAAATTTTCCAACAACCAATGTATTTAAGCAATGGCAAGTCCTTTGAAGCATATGTGTCAACGGGTCCGTTGCTTCTGGATCCGACTCTGCACTCTTCACCTTCCTGGTGGATCCGACTCGGCGCTCTTCACCTTCCTGGCGGCTCTGCGCTCTTGACCTTCCTGACCTGCCGACTCTGCGCTCCACCTGTCGGCTCTCCAGAAACGCACGCAGAACGTGGCATCACAATTCACATACATGGGATCCGTGGCAATGAAGATGAAGCAGTCCCTGGTAATAATTCAAACATGGTATGAAAAAAGTTTTATAGATTTTAATTATTGGTAATCAATTAAAAGTGGCAATTATATGGCTGGATAGTAATTTCTTAAAATGATTAGGTAAATGTGAAAAAGTAAACATGTTAACGGATGCCTTGATAAATGCAAGAAAGTTATGAACAATAAATCTGATCCATTGATTTTGGAGGACGACTAAGAATATGCTAGCATCTTCAATACATAGCCATCAGATTAGGGTTTAAGGTTAAATAAGATTAAAAGATCATTAATTGTGCCCATTGTCAATAGGTATACGCCTTTCGACGTAATTAATTGGTGGATGTAATGGTACAAATATTGCTATGGTACAATTAATTACTGGATTGAATTTGGATGAAATGGTACGATAAATTATACAACTGATGGTGGCGAATAATGGCGGTTGTATGAAATGGATCAGTCGATATGGTTGTGAATAGAACGAACTGTCTGCAACACAATAATTCATTTTATTTTTTTCTGTTTATGGCCAACAAACTTTAATTTCAACGATTTTATCTTTTTCGAACTTAAATTTGCAGTGGAAATTATCCTTTTTAGAATTATTTCAATTTGCAGAGGAATTATCTTTTCTTCACTTAAATTTCTGATGTGGAATTTTGATACTTCTTTGATTTGCACAAATGGCCAAGGGCCTGTGATGGTAAAAGACCATATGCAGAGTGTTGGCCCTCGACCAAGTTTTGGGGAAACTTTGGTCAGTTTTGGCTCACGTTTGGACTTCCACACGTTGATCGAAGAAGGAGCACCCAAGCGGAGATGAGATCACGGATCTCACCTATTTTAAGGGTTATGTGGACCCAGTAAGGGGTCCTCTAGGGTTTTGTAACGGGTTTTTGGGATGTCAGCCCATGGGTTTTCCCCATGTTTAGGCCTTATTGTAAGGGTTTGTAAAGTATAAATAAAGATGAATGTATTGTAGAAGTAGAGCATGTGTGTAGTTCTGTGTGAATAGAAGTGCTTTGTGCGAAGGAATGTATATGGTTGAGGCTTTGTGCTCGACTGTAATTTTGTAGAAGGTGCTAAGTGTAGTGATAAGAGATTGTGGCTCTGTGCATGTGACCTATTTTTGGAGGGTAAAGAAGGAGGATCTAGTGCATAGTGCACAAATCTCCTGTCTTATGCGAAGTTCTACTTTGTGGCTTAGTGCACAGGAGTGACTGGATGTAAGATTTTGGTGAATAATAAAGAGGCGAAGAGGTTTGTGGACATAGCCCCACCCTAGGGTGAACCACGTATATCTGGTGTCTCATGGTTTACTCTGTGCTATGTTATGTTTGTTATGAATTTTCTTAGTGCTTTGATTATGATGTGTAATGAATAGATATTTTGTTACTTAAGTATTGTTCTTATGTTAAAGGGTAAATGAATGCTAGATCTAACTCACTGTGCTAAGTTCTAAGTGATCAGGGTACATAGTCACTTTTTATTACTGCGCTTATCTGCCTTTGATTATGATCTGTGATGTTAATGGGGTTAATAAACTAATGCATGCTCACTTCCTAAGAATTAATAGAATATTCTGCGAAGTGCTCTTATCACAGATTCATGTCCTAGCCTAGTTATAGACACCTGCATCCTGTAACCCCTCCTACTTCTACTTCGGGTGAGACTTGGCCTACTTCGCAGGTGTTTTCGAAAGGGCTGGTAGTCGGGGTTTTGTTGGTGCGTTGTTAAGCGTTGAACCCTCGGTCTGTCCTTGTGCCAACAAATGGTTTCGTTGTTGGGAGGCTCAGGCTCAGTTACAGGAGGCGCAGCAGCAAGAATTTTCATTGCATGTACAGATGAAGTTGCTCACACCAGTGGAAAGGATGAAGAGATCCCAGGAGCAATGCACAGTACAACAATAGATCACTACCCTCCAGGGTAAGATGATGGAAGTAACACAAAATTTACAACCTGTGTAGGACGAAGCTTGCAAGGTGTTCGAGGAGATCGACAACCAAGGTTCACAACTAGATCAAGTAGTTGCAGGAGTAGAACAACGTCTGGAAGGGCTTGTTACAGAGTAGACAGTCCAGGAGCTCGTTGAGCAGGAGGCTCAGGCAAGGCAACAAGTCCAAGCAACTCGAGCTAAGATCAAGACTTTTGAAGCAACATTGTCCTAACTTGAGTGACTTGGGACGAGTCATAGGTGAGTGTTGGGGGCCTGTTGGCCCTCGACCAGGTTTTGGGGAAACTTTGGTCAATTTTGGCCCACGTTTGGACTTCGACACGCGGGTCAAAGAAGGAGCACCCAGGCGGAGCTGAGATCGCGGATCTCACCTATTTTGAGGGTTATGTGGACCCAGTAAGGGGTCCTCTAGGGTTTTGTAATGGGTTTTTGGGATGTCGGCCCATGGGTTTTCCCCATGTTTAGGCCTTATTGTAAGGGTTTGTAAAGTATAAATAAAGAGGAATGTATTGTAGAAGTAGAGCATGTGTGTAGTTCTATGTGAATAGAAGTGCTTTGTGTGAAGGAATGTATATGGTCGAGGCTTTGTGCTCGACTGTAATTTTGTAGAAGGTGTTAAGTGTAGTGATAAGAGATTGTGGCTCTGTGCATGTGACCTATTTTTGGAGGGTAAAGAAGGAGGATCTAGTGCTTAGTGCACAGATATCCTATCTTGTGCGAAGTTCTACTTTGTGGCTTAGTGTACAGGAGTGACTGGATGTAAGATTTTGGTGAATAATAAAGAGGCGAAAAATTTTGTGGACATAGCCCCACCCTGGGGTAAACCACGTGTATCTGGTGTCTCATGGTTTACTTTGTGCTATGTTATGTATGTTATGAATTTTCTTAGTGCTTTGATTATGATGTGTAATGAATAGATATTTTGTTGCTTAAGTACTATTCTTATGTTAAAGGGTAAATGAATGCTAGATCTAACTCACAGTGCTAAGTGTTAAGTGCTCAGGGTACATAGTCACTTGTTATTACTGTGCTTATATGCCTTTGATTATGATCTACGATGTTAATGGGGTTAATAAACTAATGCATGCTCACTTCCTAAGAGTTAATATAATATTCTGCGAAGTGCTCTCATCACAGATTCGTCTTCCAGCCTAGTTATAGACACTTGTGTCCTGTAACCCCCCCTACTTCTACCTCGGGTGAGACTTTGCCTACTTCGCAAGTGTTTTCGAAAGGGTCAGTAGTCGAGGTTTTATTGGTGTGTTGTTAAGTGTTGAACCCTGGGTCTGCCCTTGTGCCAACAAATGGTTTTGTTGTTGGGAGGCTCAGGCTCAGTTACAGGAGGTGCAATAGTGATAATTTTCATTGCAGGAACAGATGAAGCTGCTCACACCAATGGAAAGGATGAAGAGATCCCAGGAGTAGCGCACAATACAACAACAAATCATTTCCCTCCAAGGTAAGGTGATGAAAGTAACACAAAAGTTACACCTGTGCAGGACGAAGCTTACAAGGTGTTCGAGGAGATCGACAGCTAAGGTTCACAACTAGATCAAGTAGCTGCAATAGTAGAACAACGTCTGGAAGGGCCTATTATAGAGAAAATAGTCCAGGAGCTCACTGAGAAGGAGGCTCGGGTGAGGCAGCAAGTCCAAGCAGCTCGAGCTAAGATCGAGACTTTTGAAGCAACATTGTCTGGATCTAAGTGACTCAGGACGAGTCACAGGTGAGTCTTGGGGGCCTGTTGGCCCTCGACCAAGTTTTGGGGAATATTTGGTCAATTTTGGTCCATGTTTGGACTTCAACATGTGGGTCGAAGAAGGAGCACCCAGGCGGAGCTGAGATCACGGATCTCACCTATTTTGAGGGTTATGTGGACCCAGTAAGGGGACCTCTATGGTTTTGTAACGGGTTTTTGGGATGTCATCCATGGGTTTTCCCCATGTTTAGGCCTTATTGTAAGGGTTTGTAAAGTATAAATAGAGAGGAATGTATTGTAGAAGTAGAGCATGTGTGTAGTTCTATGTGAACAAAATTGCTTTGTGCAAAGGAATGTATATGGTCGAGGCTTTGTGCTTGACTGTAATTTTGTAGAAGGTGCTAAGTGTTGTGAGAAGAGATTGTGGCTTTGTGCATGTGACCTATTTTTGGAGGGTAAAGAAGGAGGATATAGTGCTTAGTGTGCAGATCTCTTGTCTTGTGCAAAGTTCTACTATGTGTCTTATTGCATAGGAGTGACTGTATGTATAATTTTGGCGAATAATAAAGAGGCAAAGCGGTTTGTGGGCGTAGCCCCTCCCTGGGGTGAACCACGTATATCTAGTGTCTCATGGTTTTCTTTGTGCTATGTTATGTTTGTTATGAATTTTCTTAGTGCTTTGATTATGATGTGTAATGAATAGATATTTTGTTGCTTAAGTATTGTTCTTATGTTAAAGGGTAAATGAATGCTAGATCCAACTCATAGTGCTAAGTGCTCATGGTACATAATCACTTGTTATTACTGCGATTATCTACCTTTGATTATGCTCTACGATGTTAATGGGGTTAATAAACTAATGCATGCTCACTTTCTAAGAATTAATAGAATATTCAGTGAAGTGCTCTTATCACATATTCGTGTCCTAGCCTGGTTACATACACCTGTGTCTTGTAACCCCCCCTACTTCTACCTCAGGTGAGACTTTGTCTGCTTCGCAGGTGTTGCCAAAAGGGTCGGTAGTCGGGGTTTTGTTGGTGCATTGTTAAGTGTTGAACCCTGGGTCTACACCTGTGCCAACACAGAGAAACTCTAGAAATTATTTCGATATGGCTAAACACTTGTATGGCCAAAGGCCAGGATAAAAAATGAAGCTCTGATACCAAATGAGATGAACAAAGTTTGTCACGCACAATTAATCCAAAATACTTGGAATATAAATATATCCAGGAGGATAATAAATAATATATAAATGTATAAGAGACTGAATAAGATGATATGTATGCAATCAAAATGAGGGCTCGCTTATATACCCACACAGGGGTTCCCTTACTAACAATCATGTCCTTTGAGACATGTATTTTCATTATTACTAACTATTATTTATTAATTTATTATTTAATCATTATATATTTATATCTTTATTTATATGTATATTTATGTTCATGACAATGAGGCAGTCAACAACATGATTTGAGCTCCATGTCTTATAATTGATGTTGAGATGGAACTGTTGCATGTAGGTGGACCACTTCTGATGGCGGTCGTTCTGCAATTTCCCCCATGTCTGTATGAACTGCAGAGGATTTTGATCTATGTCGATGATCGTCTCCTTTCCCATAATGTAATGTTTTCATTGACGACATGCTTGCACAATGGAATAAATTTCCTTGTCATAGGTGGGGTATTTATGGATAGTATATGAGAGTGTCTCACTATGGTATGCCACCGGATGACCGTGTTGAGTGATAATTACAAATACAACATAGTTAGATGCATCAGTCTCAATCTCGAACGGTTCTTGCAGATTGAGCAAGGAGAGTACTGGAGATGAGCACAAGCAATGCTTCATATCATCGAATGCTCGTTGTTGTTCCTTCCCCCACATGAACGTTTCCCTGCCACAACCCTTGGTCACTTGGCTAAGGGCCCATGAAATATGGGAGAATCCCAATACGAACCATCGGTAGAAGTTGGCTAGTCTCAAGAAGCTCTGAAGCTTGGTTACTGTGGTTGGGGCTGGTCAGTCACAGATGACTTGGATCTTAGCTGGATCAACATGTACCCCATGCTCATCAACAATGTAGCCCAAGTATTGGACCTTGTTCATTCCAAATGAGCATTTTTCCACGTTGGTATATAGCTTGTGTTGTCACAGAGTGCTCAAAACCTGTTGAATATGCCGCATGTGCTCCTCCCAAGTTCTATTGAAGATGAGGATGTCATCCAAATATACCACCACAAAAAAGTTGGTGAAGGGTCTCGATACATCATCCATCAACCTCATGAAAGTGGTTGGTACATTTTTTAAGCCAAAGGGCATGACCAACCATTCGAAGAGACCTTCTTTATATTTGAAAGTTGTGTTTCATACATCATTTGGTTTGATGGGAACCTGGTGGTAGCCATACTTTAGGTCAATATTGTTGAAGAAATTCCCCCCCTTGAGTTGGTCAAAAAGGTCATCAATCATGGGAATGGATTACTGGTTCTTGACTGTGATTTTGTTTAATTCTTTAGTCAATGTAGAGTTGTCAGGTCCTATCCTTCTTGTGCACCAGTACAATTGCGCTTCCACAAGGGGAGGAAATGGGTCCGATGTTCCCCTTTTGAATAAGCTCTTGGATCTGACTCTTGATTTCGTCATTTTCCATCAATGAGCCACGATAAATTGGTCCATTAGGAAGAGGTGCATCGGGGGTCAAATCGATTATATGCTTGACTTGGCAGCACATCGGTACCCCGGTGGGTGAGGAGAATATGTCCTTGTACTCTTCCACGATCTCATCCACTTGCTTATGTTTCAAAGAGACTCTCTATGTAGAGGCCATGAATGTGGCAATGACTTTCTACTTAGTGTGATCACAGATCACAAAGAAGATGAACTTCCCAGTCTGTGAAATGACCTTAATGCATTTCTTAGCATAGATTAAAGAAATAGTGGTAGGTGGCGCTACATTTGGTATCCTGTACAATTTTCTACCCAAAGTAATAATAAAACTGTAGGGTCTAGACTCATACACAACGTGATGCTTCCACAAATATGGTTTTCCTAAAAGAACATCAAAAACTTCAAGGGGAGCAATATCACACAATACCTCATCTTTGAAAGGCTTGATGTCGTAGGGTAGACGACATTGTTGGCTGACACAAAGATATCTTCCTTGGCAAAGACAACTGATGGTGTAGGGATGTGGGTGCGGTGTCGTCAGCAGGTCCAATCGCTTGATGACCTCTGCTAAGATCAAACTCTTCTGACTGCCGCTATCGAAAATGAAATGCAGAATAACCCCCTTTACCCACATCTATGACTGAAAAAGGTGTTCCCCTTCCTATGGTTCTTCTAGTTCGCTTGGCTGGACTTTGATGGTAGTGACAGTGGCACTGGGTTCAGCATCGATAATCCGCTTCCCTCCTTCTTGATTTGATTTGGAGTCAAAATCAACCTCGAACTATGAAGCCTTCATCTCGGCCACAAGTGATTTCTTGGAGAAACATTCTTCAATGTTCTGCCAAGGGATTTTATGGTATTCACACTATTTTCCTGTGTCCTTCTTTGTCTTTTCATTGCCCTTCTTGTGTTGCGGCTTGGACTGGTTTTTCTGAGAGTGGCCATCTTTTCTTTGTCCCTTACCGTGTGGGTTTGGGCTGCCTTTTACCTGCTTCGGCTATGAGGAGTTTGCAGATCCAAACTCTCTCCTTTTCTGCTTAAATTTATGATTGATCTTGACAACATATCTATAAGTCGTACCCAATGAGGCGATGCCTAGAAAATCCATTTCTATTTGAATGTATCTATGCAAATAGCCATGGTATTTGAGCACCAGATGTTTCTCAGAGTCTTTGATACCCAATTTGGTGCGCAGGGTATGGAAAATATTGGTGAAATCTTGTACTGTATGGTCCCTTTCTTGATGCAGAGTGGTCCATCGGGTGCACTGATTCTCATAGCTTCCAACATGGTAGTATTGTTCTTTAATGGAATCCCGGAAGGAATCCCATGTAGGGGAAACCAAAAATATTGCAGATTCCTCTATATCCCTTTGCTCAAAGTAAGTATCCCACTAGTCTTTAACATGGGGGACGACCTTGAGGAGTGCAAAAGTAATCTTTTTCCTATCGTAAAAATTGTGGACCGAAAAATACCCTTTGAGCAGATTCAACCATTTATCTACGACATTCACATCTATCAATCCTTAAAATAATGGAATATAAAAATTTACTTATACCTTGAAGGGGGTTTCATGGCCACTTGATGAAGATGCTTCTCTTGTGGGCAGTCGTTGAAGGATCTATGCAAAGTTGTCCATCATTTCGTTCCTTTTTCATGTGAGGAATTCCTTGAGAAACATTTTAAAAGGATATCCTGCTCCATCATATTTATTTTTGTCCCCCATGGGTTGTTGTTGGGCTTTGCGCAACTGATCTTGCAACAGATCGATTGGTTCGAGTCCCAACTTCTTGTACCCATATATTGTTGGGGGCATGCACGAAGAAAAATAAATGAAGAGAATACCTCTCTGATACCACTGATCCGGATTTAGGAACAGAATGAATTGATTAACAGTCTGAATATAATAAACATAGAGATATGAAGAACAACATAGATATCCAATGAACAATATCTTCCATTGAATAAATGAAATAGGCTGAAACTGTAGAATTGAAACACGTTCCTGAATGGTGGTAGCTATATCTTAGAAGAGATGTGGCTGATACATGCATCCATCTGAGCAGAATGATTACAATGAGGCTCCAGAGGCCTTTTTGATATTACTCAAGAATCCCAAAACCCTAGACATCCAAAAACCTAACCCTAGGAGATGAAACACCAAAAGTTATGTGGGCCCCTATGGGTAAGTTGGTACCTCAACTTTTTGAGATCGTAACGTTTGCATACGACCTTTATTTTAGGCATCTGATAGCTCATTGGAAAGGTATTTTAGAGAACTACACATTATGTCATCAAACTCTAACTCCATCTACATTTTGACTGTGGAAAACCAAAAAACATTGTTTAGGGCCCCAAAACGGACCTATAAGTACAACAAGATGTGTTGACATGAAAACATACAAAATAAGCTAGTTGGATTAGATGGGAGGCCACCAGTATTCACCTGGAAGATGTGTAGGGCTTCATATATCCCCGGAAGTGTAGAACTCATAATTACAAAGAAGTACAAAAGAACATGTTGAACTAAAAATTGTCAAGAGGAGCCAGTTGGAATAGGTGGGTGGCCACTAATATCCACCTGGATCAATTTCCTTTATTATATCTAACCCAATCGTAATTCTGTCTATTGGATTGTTCCAGCTGATTGGAATATTACATTGTCTACCATAGAGGGCCTCAAAAGGACTCATCTTTAATGACTCTTGATAGCCATTGTTATAAGCAAACTCTATTAGTGGTAGGTAGTCTTCCCACTTCTTGGGTTGATGCATTACATGCATCCTTAACATGTCCTCTAACACTTGGTTTATCCTCTCTGTATTCCCATGAGTTTGAGGGTGATAGGATGTACTAAATAAAAATTTAGTTTCAAAACCAACAAACAAATATTTCCAAAAGTTTGAAGTAAATTTCGTATCTTTGTCGGATATGGTTTCCTTAGGCATGCCATGTAGCCTAAATATTTCTTTCATGAAAATACTGGAAATATCTATTTCCTTGCAGGTTGACTTGACGGGAATAAAGTGAGCAACCTTGCTTAGTTTGTCCACAACTACCATAATGGCATCATTCTTCTTGGTTGATTTTGGTAACCCTGTGATCAAATCCATGGAGATGGTTTCCCATTTCCATTCTAGAATTGGTAGGGGCTGCAATAACCCTACTGGATGTTGGTGCTCTTCTTTAACCTATTGACATTCTAGACAATTATATAAGTAATCAGCTATGTCCTTTTTAGTACGAGCCAATAAAATAGTTTCCTAGTGGTTGTGATCATTTTTTGATAACCAAGATGACGGGTATATGGTATTGTGTGTAGTTCGTCCATTATGAACCTCTTCAAGTTGTCACAATTTGGAATTGGTCACTTCAGTATAAAAACCCTGAAGGAATTGGTTGCTTCACATTGGTCAAATTCCTTAGAACTGTTTCCCTCGATTAAGTTTCTAGATCAGGGCTGGTTTATTTTCAAGTTTGTGAAATCTGAGGATGTAGTTTGGTCCCTCAAATTGACTTGGAGCATAGATTCTTCCCATGTCTTCTTAAAAAAATGGATGCCTCTTTTTTATACGGGGAATGAGCGGTGGGATGTTATCCCCATCTGGGTGTGCCTCCCAAGTCTTCCTTCATAATTTTGGAATAGAGAAACTTTCATGAATATTGGGAACATCTTGGGATCATTCCTAGACGTAGACATGTCATTTCTTGAGTCAGGATAGCTTATTGTTGCATGCATCGTGGTTTCCCTAAATATAAGGGAAGGATTGGCGAAGGATTTGGAAATAATGATGGGAGACAAATCCTTCTGGAAATGGTTGGACTATGAACATGTACCCTTCACATGTCGTAGGTGCCATCAACGTGGACATATCTCTAGTCAATTTCATATTCCACTAAAGGTGATGCATGAAGGGTCTGGGTCACAATCCATCAGGAAATGACCGATGTCCCCAATTAGGAGGGCATCAAGGGGCTCTTCTAGTCCACATGATAGGGAGGTGACAAGAAGCATGGCAGTCAAGGAAGACATTGGAAGTGGAACATCAATAATGAAATCCCACAAGGTCTCACCAAAATATGCTCATGATTCGAAGGGAGATACCAGAGTGACTGCCAGGGACTGCTCTTTGACCATGGAACACATACAAGATTCAACTCAAACTCAGTGTATTTTGTCTATGCCACCTCAACCCATTAATGTTCTAATAAATTCTTTGTCTATTTTGGGGAAATATTGGATGGGCTCTCTCAAAAATATTTCCATATCCCAAGGTAATATGGTTCTCTATTTCGTGCCTGGTCAATCCCCATCCATTGCAAATTTTACCCTTGCATAAGAACCTTCCCCTTCTCCTCAGGTGTGGCTCCTAGAAGAGTCTGAGTCATCCTAGGATACAGAGGAGGAGGTTGTTTCTTACAATCTCAGAAGTAGAGAAATCTCGGGCACATTGGACTCAAATTTGCAAGGATTAGGGAAGAATCTCACGCCTTCTCTAGGGCCCAAGGGTAGGGGTCAAAAATCCCATTTCACAAAGGCTCATAATAGGGCTTTGGTGGATATGGCAGTGAGTAAACAAATTTCCATATTTGGGGCACTTAGAGAATCGAGACCCCCAGTTGGGGTTTCCTCATGAAAATCCTTTCTTTCAACTATAGGGGTGTGGCGAGCCCCTCAAAAAAATCGGCCATGAAGAGGCTGGTGGACTCCAATCAGCCTAACATAATTCTCTTCAAGAAACCTTGGGGGATGGTGATGCTATCATTACCATGCTAGAATATATTTTCAAGCAATGGAGCTTTATTGGACAAGATGTCATAGGTCGTTTAGGTGGATTGGAAATTGGATGGAATAATAGATCGATCAAACTAAAAAAATCATGGGGTTTTGAATTAGGTTTAGGAGTGTAAGTTTGCCTTGTATATTTGGGACAGATTTTCTCAATTTTAAAAATGTATGGGTCATACGCTGACAGAGTCCCCTTTTGGGATGCTCTTTCCCAAAAATCCTTCTTTACATGCAACAGTCTCATTCTTTGTGGTGATTTAAATTTTTCCATGGGTGTTGGAGAGGTTTGGGGCCCTAGGGTTAAAACTTATCCCCTTTCTGACTATTTCAGGAACTTTCTGATGACTAATAATCTCTCGGACCTTTCCCTAGTTAAACTGAATCCTACTTGGAGGAATAAGTGAACCGAGGAAGATCGTATTCCAAAAATATTAGACCGTTTATTGGTCTCGAATAAACTATTGGAGAAACCATTGCACTTTTAGCAATGGATTGGTAGTGAGGGTGAATCAGGTCACTCTCCAATTTTCCTTGAGGTTGTAGGTCATTCATGGAAACCAACAATCCCCTTTAAATTTAATACGGCATGGCTAAAAGAGGAAAGTTTCCATAGTCTAGTTATAGAGTGTTGGATCCCTTTTAACCCATCCTCAGGAGAGGCGGTTGGGGTATAGTTTGCATCCAACCTCAAGCATGTTAAGAAGGAGGTCATGCGGTGGGACCACAATAAAATGGCACATGATGAGAAGGCTTTAGTTGACATGAAATCTACCCTCCAGACAATACATGATTCAAAATGGGAGGGCTACTCTTCTTTCAAATCGAAAGAGGTCATGATTTCTCTAGAAAAGAAAATAAGACATTTATTGGAATATCGTGAAGAAGCCTGACGTTAGAAGAGTCGTGATATTTGGTTAGAAAGTGGAGATGAAAACAATAAATTTTTCCAGGATTATGTAAAAGGCCAGAAGCTCTCCAATACCATATGGAGCCTCTCCGACCACACAGGGTGAGAAGTCTCCTCTTTTGATGATCTAGCTCAACTGGGTAACAGGAATTTTCAAAACCTTTTCAAGGCAGATGATAGGGATAATATAGTAGATATAATCATATTATCCCTTTTTCTTCTCACGCTTTGTGGGACGTGAAGCCAATGGGGCACTCATGGAGGAATTTTTCAGAAGACGAACTTAAGGAAGTTCTTTATAACTTCTAGAAGAATAAAATCCCAGAGCCAGATGGTTGCACCATATAATTCTTCGTGGGATTCTATGATTTGATTGGAAGGTATATCTTATCGGTGGTTGAAGAATCCCGTAGAGAAGGCCACATGCATGCTTCTCTCAATTCTACCTTCATTATGTTGATACCAAAATACAACTCTCGACATACTCTTGATGAGTCTAGACCTATCTATCTATGTAACTGCATCTATAAAGTGGTGGAAAAGGTGATCGCTAGAAGGGTCAAGGTGGTCCTATCAGATTCAGTTTCAAAGGAAAAATTTGTCTTACTTGAAGGACAAAAAATTCATGAGGCCATTGGGGTGGCACAGGAGGGAATACACTATAAAAACCAAGAAAGAAAAAGGGTTCATCGTAAAGATAGATCTATCAAAAGCTTATGATCGAGTGAGTTGGCTCTACATCAGGCTCCTCCTGACCCATCTTGGTTTTGAAATACCCTTTATTAATTGGATAATGGGTTGAATATCTACAACATCCTTTGTAGTTCTGATAAATGGAGCAGCCTGCCCTTTATTTCGTGCAGAACGTGACCTTCACTAAGGATGTCCATTATCACCTCTACTTTTCCTCCTTGTAGCAAAAATATTTAGTAGGGCACTGATAGAGGCCAAATTGAGGTGGTAATTTCATGGAATTTCCATCTCCCCCATGCTTAGGATAACTCATATACTCTTTGTATATGATGTACTACCTTTTTTCAATGGACTCAGAGGTGATGCTGAAAAGATGCATAGTATTTTGGATCTTTTCAGCAGGGCTACTGGTATGCAAATTAATGAAATGAAGTCAATCATATCTGTAAATAACCTAGAGGATGAAGATATTTTAGTTTATAGGACCCTATATCCATATGATACATTGGATTTTGATGTAGGTCTTAAATACTCGAGCTTCCATCTAAATCCAAATTGTTATAAAAAGAATGTTTGGTCATGGATGATAGCAAAGCTGGAAAAACGATTATCTTGTTGGAGCTTCAGATGGCTCTCCCATGCTGTCCGATTGATCCTAGTTAAATTGGTTTTGGAAGCAATATCAGTATACTGGATATCATAGGCATGGATCCCCAAATGAATCCTTGAAAAGGCAAGGAAATTATGTTTTAAATTTCTTTGGACCGACACACAGGAAAACATTGTTCTTCCTTGGGTGAAATAGAACTCTCTAGCCATGAGGAGATATTTAGGAGGATAGGGATTGAAAAACATTTCCCTTTTCTCAAAATCTCTGGTAGCAGAATCCTGTTGGAGATTGATTTCTACATATAGCCTTTGGAAACAAGTAGTCATCCAAAAATATACCAGCCCAACGTATGTTCAGGAATGGATAAGAAATCCAGTTAAGAAAAAATATATGTGCTCAATCATATGGAAAGAAATTACCTCTTCCTTCAAGGTGGTGGGTGAAGGACTCGCTTGACACATATGAAATGAAACTTGGTGTGTATTGGATCAGACCTTTGGTCAGGCAGTGGTGTTGGTCACATTCTCCTTGGAGATTTACTTCAGGGTATATACGCACATGGGATTTTCTTCTTAAATCAGATTTTGGATCTTGATCAAACTTATATATGGTCTTAAGAGTGGAAGGACTCTTTTCAAATGGGGCTAGAGGAAGAATATGCGGCCCCTTGGTCATATACTCTTTCCAAACTGTTTGAGTTATCCTGAGAATAACTCATATACTCTTTGTAGGAAGAATATGTGGCCCCCTTATATTTTACACTCCAAAACTGGGCTATATACATCTCAATATTAATTTGTACTTGAAGGAACTTGTTTGGTGGTGGAAAGGACTTTGGAAAGTCTGTTGCCCCCTTAAATAGTGAGATCGGAAGAGCGTCGTGTAGGGAAAGAGTGTAGATCTCGGAGAGTGGAAGGACTCTTTTCAAATGGGGCTAGAGGAAGAATATGCGGCCCCTTGGTCATATACTCTTTCCAAACTGTTTGAGTTATCCTGAGAATAACTCATATACTCTTTGTAGGAAGAATATGTGGCCCCCTTATATTTTACACTCCAAAACTGGGCTATATACATCTCAATATTAATTTGTACTTGAAGGAACTTGTTTGGTGGTGGAAAGGACTTTGGAAAGTCTGTTGCCCCCTTAAATATTGAATATTTATGTGGTATTTGATTGTTAAAAAGGTTCCCACATGGGAGGTTATGAAAAAGAGACAGTTTGAAGGTTCGGGCTGGTGTATCCTTTGAAAATAAAATGAAGTGTTGTCGAACCATATTTTCATTATATGTCCATATAAAAAATGTGTATGGTGGGAGTGATCCATTTTGTTAGGCTAAGGATGCAATTGGCAAGTTACTACTATTGAATATGCGTGGAAATATTGGGTATCAAATGCCACTAACCACAGTATTTGGACCTTTCCACTACTCATTTGTTGGGGTACATGGCTACCTAGAAAATCTGTGATTTTTTGTGAAAAATACATCCCTCCTGAATTCATTGCATCTCATAGCCTAATAATCCTCTCTCACTTCCCACAAGAAAAAGGGATGGGCCCAACCCAACCTTCTAGGGTAGAAATAGTGGATTGATCCATACCTTGGGATTTATTCGATAGAGCCTCCAAAAAAACAATCAATCTTGTGAAGGAGGGATAGTGTTACATGTGTATAAAAATCATTCTTTCAAAATCAAAATGGGTTTGGGTTCAGGAACGAACAATTATGTAGAATTGTTGTCCCTAAATTTGCTTTTACTTTATGCCAAAGAAAAAGAGGTGGAAGCTATATAGGTTTTTGGTGATTCCCTAAAATTCATCTATTGGGTCCAGAGAATACAACAACGTCACAACATTCTCTTGCTTCCATTACTTGAAGAGGTACAAATAATCTTGAATTCGTTTGACACTTTTTCTGCCCACCATGTCTACAAGGAATGGAATATGGTCATTGATCAACTCTCTAAAGAAGAAATTCAAATGGGTCATGGGAAGTGGATGATCTCGTAAGACAATAGGAGCACTATATATGAGTTCTATCACAATCCTTTTATTGAAGACCACCATCCCACAATAGTTTATGCTTCCACATGATCCTTTTTGTTAATATATATGATTATGTTTTTGTATGTTTCCAAGCTTCCTATTCATAGACATATCTATTGAGAGATCTCTGACTTGTATCAGAACAATGTCTTGTAAAGCTTATCAGACTTAAGATTTCTTAAATTCTTTGGTTATATTATGAGACATAGGTTGCTTATTCAAAGAATTATCTCTGATCTTTCAATATTTTGAGGGGACATGGGTTGTCCCAATGGATTATCAAATACATGGAAACATGTATTCTATAGAATGTAATTTTCTTTCTTATCGAATGAAATAAAAAAATAATATATTCTTTTTTATGAGGAAAAAAAAATAATATATGATATGATGATAAAAAGTTTACACCTCAAGAAATTTGATTCTTCTAAGTGTTTGATAAATTTGGGTTAAAAATGGATTTGCATTGGTTTGATATCTTTAAATGTTGTCATGTATGTATTGTTAGGAATAGGATCATGCAACAGTAAAAACACAAAAGAAATCAAAATAAATGTGGACATAAAACACAAAAGAAAAAAATACATGAGAGACATCGATATATTGGTTCACCTGATATGGGATATGTCCATGGAGAAGTATCCATTCCTTCCTTTATTCTGTTCAGCAAAATGAAGGGATAACACTTACTGCACATATGTTATAATCTCCTCTTCACTCTCTCGCAGTCTCCTCTCTAAGTCACAATACTCTCTCTCATTGTATTAACTTCACCATTACAATACAATATATATATATGATCCCACAATATCCAAAATCCCTAATCCATTGACCTCAATTAGATTACAACATTAATTTATTAACCAGAATTAGAAAAGCATGGGTTGGAAAACTATGTGCCAAAACCACCCAAAACGGACACAAAAGACCGCCCAATTTTTTTTGCTCGGAGACTCTACCCCCCCCACTTCGCCTAGCGCAATGTAACAACATGTGGTGATAATCGTATAAAGAATATAACAAAAAACCCTGCCAAGAACTGGGACCCGAGTGCACTTGAAATAAAACCTTTAAATCAGGAAGATGATCAGGCTCCACAACCAACAATCTCCCACTTGGATTCTAATCACAAAAAATCCACCGCTACTGCACCTGCAAGGCTATGCTCCAACATTAAACTTGACAAGTTTCTCATCTTCACCATCATGCTTGTAGACCAACATAAATTGAGAAGGAACTCAATTTCTCTCTAGTTACTGTCTTCCTTAACATGTCTATAGGATTATGGCTAGTGTGTATATTTTCCAACTTCAATTGTCCACATTCCAAAACTAATCATATGAAATGGTACTTGAGTTGTATATGTTTAGTCTTAGAATGGAAGGCTAAATTCTTTGAAATACAAATGGCACTTTGGATGTCATTGTACAACTTGTTATTATCTTTCTTCTTTCCCAATTCCTCCATAAACCTTTGTAACCAAATCATCTCTTCACTAACCTATGTAGTAGTGACATACCCTACTTCCATTGTTGAAAGTGAAACAACATTTTTGCAATTTCTAAATCCAACTTATTTTTGTTCCACCTATATTAAAAACATACCCTGTGATGCTCCTCCTTCTATCTATACTACTTGTCATATCTAAATCAACATATTCATATAGAACAATGTTTGAACCTACAAAACATAATGCCTGAGTAGTAGTGCCTCTAAAATACTTGAGAATCCACTTTACTACCTTCCAATGCTCTTTACCTGGATTTTTCATATGCATGCTCACAACTCCCATTGCATGTGCAATATCCCAACCTCGTGCACACCATCACATACATCAAGTTGCCAACTATCCATGAGTATGTAACCTTCAACATGTATTCAATATTCTCCTATGTCTTGGGATACATCTCCTTAGTTAGTTTGAAAAGGTTGGCCAAAGGTGTACTAGTTGGTTTTGTATCCTGCATTTTAAATCTTTCCAACACCTTCTCTATGTATTGACCTTGAGACAATGTTAATTTGCAATTTTTCCTATCTCTTGTTATTCTCATACCAAGTATTTTCTTTGCAACCCCCAGATCCTTCATCACAAATGAATTATCTAATTTATTTTGAGCACATTGATATCCTACATGTTAAACCCTGCAACAAACATCTCATCTACATAAAATAATAAGATAATATAGCTTCCTTTATCTAGTCTCTTAAAATAGACACAGTGGTCATAATGACATCTACTATAAATTTGTTCTATCATAAACCTTCCAAATTCTGAATACCACTTCCTTGGAGATTTCTTTAGGCCATACAAGATCTTCTTCAACCTACATACTAATTTATCATTTCCTTTGACTTCATACCCATGTGGTCGTTGCATATAAATCTCTTCCTCTAAATCCCCGTGGAGAAAATTTGTCTTTACATCTAACTATTCAAGATGCAAATCTTATATTGCCACTAGACTCAAAATAGTTCTAATTGAAGTCATTTTAACAATCAGAGAAGATATTTCATCAAAATATAAACATTTCTTCTATGAAAACCCCTTTAAAACAAGACTATCCTTGTACCTCTTTTTGCTTCATCTTCTTCCTTCAACCTACATACCCATTTATTTTGCCATTCTCTTTTACCTATAGGAAACTGAACCAAGTCTCAAGTCTGGTTATGTACCAAGGGTTCCATCTCCTTTTTCATTCCTTTCTCCCACTTATTTCTAGTTTCTACTTGTATTGCTTCTTCATATCTTTCAAGTTCACCAGAATCAGTCAACAATAAATAATACATTGAAGGAGCATATCGTTCAAGGGGTCTACTTACCCCGGTAGATTTTCTAACAACACTTGCAGGAGTTTGAGATACATATTGTTGTTTTTATGTTGTTCATTTTTTTTGGAATTAAATTATCTGCAAGATTTTTATTTGTCCAACATTTCGAGTGGACATTGCACCCATCATCAAGGACACATAAATTTGCAAGCGATAATAGAAAAGAGTGTTGGTTTAAGAATATATAGAGTGAATAATTTGAATAAATGGGTAGCAAGAGTTAGTTTTCAAAGGATTGTTTGTGAAAAATGAATAAATTAATCAATTAGTCGTTTAGAGAAAAAATAAATTATGAAGGGATGAAAAAGAAGAGGAAGATAAAATAAATTTATTTCTTAAAATTAGGAGAAAAATGAAAAGGGTGGAAATTTAATGATGGAAGAAGAAAATAAAGGATTAAAATGGGGGGTTGAGAGTAAATTGAGAGGGGGGGAATGCACCTTTACACTTTTGGAATTTCATTTCTCTATGATTTCATCAAGCACTGTATATTATGTGTTTTCCTTTTCATGTTTTTTTTCCCTGCAACTAATCTTTGTACATGGCATTCTCAATGAATACCACATCTCTACTCCTAATGATTTTGTTATTTTGATAATATCACAAGCGATAGCCAAAATAATTAACCCCATATCCAATAAAAGTACACTTCTTGGATTTTGCCTCAATTTTTGTTCTATTTTATCTATCAATATGGACAAATGCTTTACAACTGAAAGTATTCAGAAATTAGAAGTTTACCTTTTCACCTATCCATGTCTCCTCTGGAATGCCACCATCCAAAAAACTTAAAGGCCCTATATTTATTAAGTAAACAATAGTGTCCACAACTTCTACTCAAAATTGTAAGGGAAATCCAACATGCAATATCATACTCCTTGCACGCTCCATGATTGTCTCGTTCATCCTTTATGACACACCATTTTCTTGTGGTGTTCCTTGATTGTCTCGTTCATCCTTTATGACACACCATTTTCTTGTGGTGTTCCTGAAACCATCTTCTCTCTACGAATCCCATGGTATAAACAACAACTATCAAAATCCTTGTTGTAGCATTCACCTCCATTGTGTGATCTAACTTCAACATATTTCATGTCTCATTCTCAACCAAAGCTTTCCATTTGTTAAGAAGATCAAAAACATCATTTTTTTTCCGAATGCAATAAACCCAAGTTTTCCTAGTCATGTCATCAATAAAAGTAATATTATAATAAGAGTCATTGAGAGATCATACCTGAGTCGGTCCCCATACGTATGTATGCACAAGATATAACTTTTCACACTTCGTTTTCTTCCCAAATCTAAGAAGTATGACTCTATTATGTTTTCCATAAACATAGTACTCATAGAAATCCAAATCAACCTACTTCAAATCTGGCAAGCAATTCCTTGAGTGGAGAATTTTCATCCTCTTCTCACTCATGTTCCCAAGCCTATGATACCATAATGTTGTATCCGGACCTGTAGAAACTAAAGCAATACAATATTCAACATTACAGGTACATAAATAAAACATACATACATTCTCTCATTTTTCTATTATCAATGATCGTTTAGCGACCTTCCATGAATTTTCTGCATATGTAAATGTATATCCTTCACTTTCAAAATTCCCTAATGAAATTAGATTTATTCCCAAATCAAGAATGTTCTTCACCTATTTAAGTAACCATTGGTTTCCATTCTGTAATTTTATCTATATCTTGCCCTTTCCAACAATTTTACATGGTTTATCATCACCCAAATAAACCTAATCAAAATCACCTTGAACATAGTCTTGAAAATATTTCCTAT
>CBVK0102891813.1:0-10456 GCA_900067695.1 Picea abies | reverse complement strand
GGGCTACGTCCACAAAGTCTTCTTCTTCTTTATTAGCTTTGGTCAATATGATTATAGCAAAAAGCTTAACTTGTACTCCGCATAGGACAAGAGATCTATGCGTACCTTGCCAGATCCTCCTTCCTCGAGTAGATATAGCACAGAGCCTTCTTACAATCCATGCACTCAACACTTACAACACTTGCACTCAGCTCTGCAATTTAGTCACACAATATACAGAAAGCCTTTACTATCACTTAGCTTATCTTCTCCCCCTCTCTTATCCATTCAGATTCCTCTACTAGTTCTATGATAACAACTTCCATCATTCTGTCAATTTCTCCTTTCACTTTCTTCTTATATACTAGACCCAGTCTGTAAGGCCTCTACCTAATGGGTCTTGCCTCATGTTTGAGAAGTATTTTCATCTCTCCTAACTCTCCTTCCATGCCTTTCATCTCTGTAAAGGTTGTTGGGAACATGTCACTATATTTGTGCAGTAACTCTGTTATTCTTTCTACTATTTGTTCATCCCAATAGTCTCCAATACTTGCCATTTTAGGATTGTCAGTTGTCCCAATGTTGACTTTATTAACTTTGATTGGTGCAACAAATACTTCTGATTCTAGAGATGGACCTTCCACTGTTATTCTTTCTACTATTTGTTCATCCCAATAGTCTCCAATACTTGCCATTTTAGGATTGTCAGTTGTCCCAATGTTGACTTTATTAACTTTGATTGGTGCAACAAATACTTCTGATTCTAGAGATGGACCATCCACCTCTCTTTCTCCTTCAATTTAAGTAATTTGAATGTTGTGAGGGTCATCTTTATTTGGTGCTTCCTCTTCAACATGATAGAATGAAAGTTGTTCTTTGATTGTATGTCTATTTTGTTGTTGATATTATGTCATGAGTTCAACCTATGTTTCATCAATAAATATCACTCTTGTTATCTTCTTCAGTGTTGAATCAATGTCGGGGTTCTCATGTTCAAATGAGAAAATTACTACAAAGTCATGTTGTAATGTTTTCCATTCTATAGTGCCTCTGTGCATCTCCTAGTCTATATACCAGTTCTCTGCCATTCCTTCAAGTTTATGGATGAAGTGATGAGGCCATTCTTTTGGTGGTGTCATCCTCCATTGTGTTATGCACTTCTCCAAGTGTTTTTTTGGTGTTCCTTGCCCATCATACCTCTACATTTTATTGCTCCCATGTTCTGTGCCGAATCTAATGCGCAATAACTATTTACATTGGTACCAGTCTTGAATTGTTTCTTTGTGCACACCCCACCATCTTGCAGGTGTGGCCTTGAGTGAAATATATAAGGCTAAGGGCATATGATTTTCTAACACTTCCTCTTCATATTTTTTCAGAAATTCTTCTAAGTCATTTAACCCATGAAAACTGGGAGGTTCTCTTATATCTGTACCAACCTATCTTACTGTGCGGTCTATTCTTGTGCACCTTCTTGTGGAAATTTCATGTAATCGTTGTTGCCAATTTTCCAACCCTATATCTGAGTCAGAAGAACATGATGTGATGATTCTCCTACTGAGTACCCCATCTGCAGTTGGGTTGACATAATCTTCTACATGCGCGGTGGTTCCATACAATTGATTTATTTCTTCCAAATCCAAACAAGTGGGTTCTACAAACATTTATCCTTCTGAAGGATCTAATGGTGCAATGACTCTATATTCACCTGATTAAAATGTCATTTTCCTTGACTTTAGGTTGATTATAGAATGGTTATCAAATTCCCAATCCAATGCAAGCAATGTTGGATAAGGTGTTGTGACATCTACTATCTTTATTACTTCAAAGTATGTCATAGTGCACACTCCATCCAAATCTATTATCACACCTTTAAGCCTTCCAATTGGTAAAACTCTATGTTGATTTGCTAGTTTCAAATGGACAGGTGAATAGCCTAATGTGGGTTCTCTCATACACTGCCATGTCTTCTTAGGTAAAACATTTACATCAGAGCCTAAGTCTAGTATAATATCCCACATGTTGAAATCCCCAATGTTAGCAATTAGTCTAAATTCCTTGCTTGTCCTTATTCTTGTGAGGATATGATTGACTATTTTCTACTCTAATTTCCCTTCTACCTATGTGTTACATATTTCTAGAAGGTTTTGTAAGATCTTAAAAGATGATGGATCCTTTAATAAATTAACACAGGATTGCAGATTTTTTTTTTATGTTACTTACTTTCTCTACAGGTTGTGGTTCATTCGTATGGTCCATTGAGGAGGGAATTTCATGCACTGGTACATTCTAAGTATGTTGCGCGATTGATGTAAATGCAACATTTTTCTTGAGAAACTCTTGTCTTTCATCCTTGAATGTTTCATTTTCTTTCTATGCATCAAACTGCTTATGTGGATCAGTATTCATCTTCACCCATTGTTGTTGCATTGGATCTTGTCTTACTGCATCAGTTCCTATCTTAGATCCTCCTCATGTGACTATGTTGATGTTTCTGCCATCATCCCTGGCTTCTACAGAAATCCCCTGTACATTCTGTTTGTTTTGATTCCTCTTTTCTTGGATCTTTCCCAAGAGTGTCAGAAAATATTCTGTATCATGGTCTGTTGCATGACAATACATACATGTTGCAGGTGGAAGTGGGCATTCCCTTGCATAATTTCCTGGCTGTTGGAAGTTGTGGCACACTACTGAACCTCTACCTCATCCAAATCCTCCTCTACCTCATCCTCCACCTCTGTATCCACCTTGATCTCCTTGCGGTGCATTGTACTAAGGTACCTGCTTATACTATGTGTGGTTATATTGTGGATGTCCATCAATGTTATAATGATGTTGTGCATTGGTATATGGTGGTGGTACCTAGTTTAACTAAGGTGCATCTTTCCCTATCATCATTTCTTCTTGCACCCTATACATGTATGAAGTTATTTCCCTCATCGAACCCCTTGTCCTACAATATTTATCATCATGACGCACTAACTTGCAAAAATTGAAATATGACCTCTTGGGTACTGTATGATACTTATGCATCATTGGAGAATGATATGGTTAATTCACATGTGTACTACACATCTCACACCATGGTCCTCCTATTGGAAAAGGGTTTGGTAATCTTGTTTCCATGTACTGCGCGAAATTTGGACATTCATTCTTATGGTGTCCTTTTGTCCTACATTTGGTAGGCCCAACAACTTCTCTTTTCTATTTCCCCTTATTATAGCTAAGTTGAAGTGTTACATTCTTTAGATCCTCCTTCAAATCCTCTACTGTTGGATATGTCTTCTGATATTGGTTCTCTTCTAGTTGTAAGGATGCTTGCAGAGCCTCTACTTGATTTTGGAACTTTCGTTGTCTCAATGGGTATTTAAAATGTGGTAACAATGAATTCACAAAGATATGTCTATGTTTCATGTCAGTCATGACATAATTCAAATTACCTTTGAGACACTTAAACCTCTGATCAATATCCCAAATGGAATCACCTGGTTTCTTCCTGATTTCAATCATCTCATTTATGTACTCATCTTCTAAGCTAGGATTTTGAAATTCATTGATCAATAGTTTCTTCACATATGGAATATTCCTTGTTACTCTTGGTGGATTATTTATAGCTAATCTCATGTACCAATCTAGTGTGTGGTCTCTTAGCATGATAGATAACTCTGAAAATTTTGTATCCTCATATGTCATCTACTTTGCTTCCCAGATCTCCTCGTAGATGAATAAATGATTTTCAGGGTCCTCAGATGCCTTTACCCTAAATTATGGTAACCTGATGGTGGGATCATGTCCAACCATTTGAACTGTATTGAAATACTACCTCCATGCAGTGTAGATAATTGATTGTTACTTCCTGAACTAGATCCTCCATTTTTTTCTCCTTGTTTGGATGTATTTCTTTATGTCTTTCTTCCACTAAAATTCAATTGTTTAAATGGTGGTGTTCTTTCTGGTGTACTAGTCACACATGGGGTTATGGGTTCTACATTAACACTAACATAAATTGGAGTTATGTATTTTTTCCTACCCTTGGACATCATTTCTTCCTTTCATATGTTGCATGTAGGATTTACTCAATCTTCTACACAGCCCAAAGATCCTCTACCTCTTCCTCATTATTGGTCAAGCCCTTTCTATCAGTTATGGATCTCCTCTTATTATTCATCTTATATTGGTAGGGTACTCTGCATGTTTTTCCAGTTGTTTCCATTATCTTTTTTATCTGATATTCCTCCATAATTATTGGGTCCATGGCCTCCTTCTTTCCCTTATCGATTTCATCCTCCATTTATCCACCTCTTGTCATTGGTTTCCCCCTTCCCCCATGCACACAAGGAAGTTTAGTTGTTTGATTCCATAGTCATCACACCATTGTTATACAGTAAAATCTTGATTGAAGTATACAGTGATTTGATATACCTACCTCTAGGTATTTTTAGAAATTCCTTCTATGTTGCATTATATGAATTCACGACATCTACTGCAAATTCGGTGATAAAGCATGCAATAATATTGTCTAACCATAAATCTACTACATGCGTGAATTTGTTGTTAACTTGATGTAACTACGAAATATCCACAAGATTCCACTCCAGTTGTCTGATTTGATTTTTATGGTGGTTTTATTTTAACCTCAATATCCACTCCTGCAACAAATGTGGGAAATCATATAAAAATACCTCATGCAAGTCGCTAAACATGTATTTATCCAAATATTTTTGTGGTGTTATATTAGGGTTTCTATTATCCTTCTGTGAAAACTCAAGTCTCTTTGTTTTCAACCATCTTTTGATCTCTTCTTTTGTTGGATTCCATGGTATGAACATTCTTGTTTATACTTTCATTCTCCATATGCTTCTTTTATGGATCCCATTCGCTCAACCCGATGCAGTTCCAACTGGAAATGAAACCATTTGTTGGACTTCTACTCACTTTTTCTACTTGTTGGAATGACCTAGGTTCATATCTAAACAATTTTCCAAAAAAACCCTCTAAAAATATCGGCCCTCCTAGTAAACTAGAAGGCAACACGATACACAAAGTGCACTTCACAGTCTCACCTGAGATAGTTCTATGGGTGAATGCAAACATCAAGTGCTTGCAACATAGGAAGGAGTGGGGATATGGGATTTGATTGATCTTCTTCAGGACTTAAATTGGTTATTCCTTCTATTAGTCCTTAATTTTCATTCATTTGGTAAGCCCATACATGCATTCTAATAGATATAATTGAACCATTCATCCATTCATTCATAACTAACTATTGACATAAGGTAAATATATAATAAACAACACACATAAAAGAGGTTTTACCATGGTTCACACCCTCTTGGGATACGTCCACAAAGATCTGTCTTCTTTGCTCTTTTATTAGATTTGTTGCAAAATATGGCATTGTGTGCACTACATCTTTGATCATACAATCATGGAAAAGGTTCAAAAACCTCTATGAGGAAGACTAGATCACACCAGGATCCTCGGCCTATGATATAACCCTCAAAACATATCCTACTTGGCTCTTCTATAACTCAACAAATTACAAAAATATATCAAAACTACAATAGTTGAACTGAACTAGTATCTGAATTAATCAGAACCAAAAAGAACAACTTGGAAACCTCAACCTAGACCTCCTCGATTCTTATTTATACTATTTTACAAGCTCATTATATTTTACAATCTCTTACCAAAACCCTAACCCTAATGTGGTTGGGTTTTCCTTCCTACACACCTTGCATGCTTTCCTCCTTTGCATGTGGTTTTCCCTCGCACGTGTTTCTTTTCCTACCAATTTTTCTTCTCCAAAATTAGGCCTTACCTTCCAAAAATAGTTCTTTCATAAATATAGGCCTACACCCAACAACATGTCATGGTCCCCTCAGTAGTCAATCCCTCCATAAGGATAGTCGTCGATGGCTATGGCCCATCTGCGCCACCAATGAAAGAAATCATTGTTGTAGGCGGTTGGCACCCTACAACCTCCTAGCCACCTCATCACCTATGTCTGCCATTACATGGTTGGATCATGTATTCCATGTGGAGAAATATCTACTCTATGTCTCAGACTTAGAACCCTCTCAAAGAAAAAAATACATAGTATGGAAGAAAACATGAAGTTCCTCATTCTCCCAAGTTTGAAATACATCAAATGGCTCTTCATATTTTCCTGTAGTGAGATGAACCAATCATAAATCATGGGTCTCAAACAATCCACCCCATAGAACATGAGTGGCCTCAACACCTGGTGCAATGAGGTCGACCCTGATATCCGTGTGAGTATTGAGACGATGATCTTTAGACTTAGGTTCTCAATCGCCTTAATAGGGAGTCAACTCCCTACTTTCTCTCTACCTACAACACAATGGGTGGTGATGTACTCCTACGTATTCCTCCCGCCTCCAACCCCTTAGACCTTGATATTCACCATCTCTCCTTAGTGATATAATCGTGTGTTTAAGTATATATGATCCACTTCAATTCTCAATGGTTTCTCATCGAGATTGAAGGCCTTAGTCTCTGGTACCAATAGTTTATAATATATGGAGCAACCTCACTTGAGGCCTCATTCCCTTTATGGCCAAAAATTTATAGATCCCACATATTTGCAAAGCCTGTTGGGTCCTCATGCCTCTTTAGACTGCTGCATAAACCTCCTCATGGTCCCGTTCCCTCCATTCAATCACCATCCTACAAAGAAAACACCAAATTTTGAGTTAGTTTTGTCCAAAAAAATTCTTATAGATTTACACGTAGGTTACCCTTATGAAAGTTGCACACAGGCATTCATATACATGGGAAGTCTTATATTTTCCTGCGTACATGAGGTCATGTATGTGACCCTATCAACTGCATCCCGTACACACCCTAGTTTCTAACTTACAACCTCTAATACTAAAATATTGGTCACTAAAACTAAAAATTAAACCATTGAAATGGAAGAAAATGGGATAGGCACTTACTTGGTCCAGACCATTTCTGATTCCATTGATCGTAGACTTAAATTCCCTTTTTTCTCACTCCAAAGCCAAAAATAGATATTTTGTTTCCATATACATGACCTATAGTTACATAACTCGTGTATACGCAGATTTCTCCATTACAACCCACATACATTGGGTTTGGGGCTCAAAACTTAAAAAAATATGTTGGGTTTCCATGCCATGTTACATAATCCCTAATCCTTGAACTTCCATATAATATAAACACTCTAACCCAACCCTTCAATTCCATTTGAAGGGTACAAATTGAGACATATACAAGCCTTGAGGACAATTCATCATTGAGAGAAAAGACACTCTGGAGAAATTTCACCTCATAATTGAGTCTGCATCCCCTTTTCCTTGAAAGTTTGAACTTCTTGTGTTCAACCCCCAATATTATACTATCTTGAGAAGGAGAACTTCATTTACTCCTACTACTTGTGAGTTGGCCTTTGTGGAGGATTGAAGTGGTGGGCGCCCAACTAGAGGGACTTAGTTTCTCGGTTCTTATATATGTCTTTACATAAGTTTGTCACCTATATACTTTTGTTGATTACATTAATAGAAAAACTCTTTTCTCATCCAATTGATATATTGAAAATATTTTTATTACTTTCCACGGTCATATTTTTTATGTATGTTAATGTATTATGCTAATTTATATGCTAACTTTAGATATCATTTACACATTCTTGCATATCTTGGTTGTTAAGGAAATGTTTCAGGTATAAATCTTTGGGTTGTGTGCTCAATGGTGGTATTCTTTAGGAATTTAGATGATGTAGGATGCTATCCTTCTCTTGTTATAATTTTCATATATAGAATACTTGATATTAGAGTTGATCTCTAGGTGTCATTCCATTTGTTGTGGTTTTCCCCTAGCATAGAGAGATTTTCCTCATAACAATTTCAAGACTAGGTGATATTTAATACTTGTCACTTTATCCTTGGTTTTGTTTTCCATATGGGGTAACTTTGAAGGGCGCAAATTGAACACCATCAATTGGAAGGTCAAATCCAGACCGGGGTTTTCTAAATAACCCAAGTCGTTTGGAGTGAGATTACCTGATGGTTTTAATGGCTCTGTTGGCCGACTAAAATCCTAAAATGAAAAAAATAAAGGAAACTAGTCTAAAATAAACTACAATACTATGTACATGAATTTAATTATTTACAAGTGTTAAAACAAAAACATGAGCATGTGATTATGAATAGGGTATTTACACTTTGCATGTTTTTGGTGGATATCTTGCAAAATCAATGTTTTTTGCAATTGTTTATGTAGTAGATAAAGAAAGCACATACATTTTATATTTTATGTTGAATAATTTAAAATCTAAGAACTCACACATACTAATAAGAGATAATTTGAAACAAGAACAAAATAACAGTCAAAGCCAATTTAAATTGTTCCTATTTCATTAATAAATAAAATAATAATAGAAATAGAATACGGGTAAAACTAACCTGAGATTAATCAACTAATGAGTTTATGTCTCTACACAATTCAAACTCCCAACTATCTTGTCTGTGATAAAAACCTATAACAGGCTTGTGCTAACATTCCCAGAATAAACTCAAAGGTATTTTTTGGAGAAAAGATATAAGAGCAGAGTAATACACATATAGATCCGGTGATCTTGTAATGATGAACACTTATAGTAAAAGAAATATAATATAAAGCATTCATGTAATACATCACTTAACATCAAGCATAAATCAATGATATTTAAATGAAATAATGATCACAGATGTAATATATGAACAACAAATCACAAACATAATTTAAAGTGATGAATAAAATGAAATATCATATGATGATAAGACTAAAGTTGTATAACATATTAACATTCCATAACATAAAAGGAAAATCCTAATGGGAAAGTGCCACATTGGTCTAAAGACGAGGGTTGAACAACTTGTCCATACAATCTTGAAAATTACATGTCCATAATGTGTTCAAATCAAAGATGTTCTTACTAACAAGAGTGAACAATATTTAAACTAGTTCATGATTCTAATACAAGATAGAGTTGAATCCCCCAAAATCCAATAATATTACAAAAATAGTGAACTAGAAACCACTCATGCATGAGTTGGTTTGTTCAAAAATAAACCAAATTTTTATAAAACATAAAAAGGGAGAAACTACTGAACATTTGAGCGCAGAGTCCAAAGTGTTTTCTCCACACAATCAACAACATAATATTCCATTTCCTGTGAATAGAAAAAATGATTTGATATATTAGAAAAACAAAAGAGATTGGCTACATAATCCTAGATTATGTAGTTAGTCTTATTTTTGGAAAATGAAATCAAAGTTTAAATATACCTATTTCAAATTTGATAACAGAATTGAATGAAATCAAAACAAAATCGGTTTACCATTAAACATTAGCCAAAGAAGGCTCCGATAGTTTGGAATTTTTAATTGCTTTAAAACTGGTTGTGTTCTTAATTATTATATTTCCAACCCTTTTGAATCGTTTATTATCCCTCTCTGTATGTGTCTTCAGTTCAAGGTTATCTTGTTTCAACAAAGCGTTTTGAGCAGCCAAGATTTTAATTTGGTCCTGAAAGAGAAGAACATCGGTATAGTAACACTCTATCTACTCGAGGCAACTATCAAAGTGCACCGGGGAAATGGCAAATCGACATGGGACACAATCGACAAGGGGTGCTTCATTTTTACCTGTGGTTCATTCTAGATCACGCCTAATACTGGAAAATACTTCTTTACCCTTAAGACACGGGGGAAAATTGATCACAAAATCATACTGTTTAACATGGGTAATAACCTCTCTCCTAGAACACTGATTTTCTAGGTCTTCACGAGCCAACCAATCCTCTATCTCATGATCTGAGCATTGATCATCAGTCTTGATCAGATCGATCAAGCTTAGATGATTACCTTTTTGATTTCTTAGTTTTCTAGAAATCAAACGACCAACATTCTTGTTCCTGAAACATAAATCTATTCTCTATGGTTGCTTTCCTTTACAAAAATTCTCGACAACAGGATTATCATTAATGTTTAAACTAGAATTGTTGATAGGCATGAGAGGATCCTTTTATTTTAATTTGGTAATCACTTGTTCTGGATATCTTCCAAGTGAAAACCTACATAATAATTCTCTATCCACAAGGGTTTCATTAACAACAGAAACTAGCCCAATAAATTATGGGCCATCAATTGAATTAACAAACTAGATTTCAGCTAATGGTCTATCCGAGTTAGGGTTTGCAATTACAATATGGTTGGTTGTAGCATCATCCTGGGTGAAGCCATTTCTGATCAAAAATTTTTCCCAATTGTCACCTATCCTCGACAGGTGATAAACCAACAAGATTTTAACGAGTCCATGGTGAAACAAACTCAAATTGATACCTTGTCGCTTATAATGCTTGGGCATTTTGTAAAGTCTCATAAACAGGTAAAAGGGCATATCCAACTCAAACCCTATGAAATTCATAAGAAAATGGATATGGTATAG
>CBVK0102889807.1:0-15349 GCA_900067695.1 Picea abies | reverse complement strand
CAGGTTTGTTCTTTGGTTCTCTTCGTTTAGCCTTCTTCATTTAATGTAATACAATCTTCCTCTTTACCATTTTTCTCCATTATGGAGTTGATGTCATGTCTTTTATTGTTTTCAACACCCTTTTCTTCAAAATGAATATTGTGATTTGGTCATTTATGAAAATTCTAACTGTTTACCAAAGTTAAAATCGTACTACTAGCTGGGCATTGCTGAAATTACTAGTCCAGACAGAGGTGTGGATTGTGCTACAAAATACTTGTTCGAAGTGAATTGGAGACTAAAGAAGATGAAAAAGACTCCAGGATTGTTGCATATCATCCATTATCAAGCTACAATGTCCAGGTACCTGATGATCCATCCAGCTCTGATTGAAGATCATTAAGGTTTTTTTTTGTCATATATTTTGGTAGTGCCTAGTGCTGCAAACTACAATTTCTCCCACCTACCAGATCCTTTTACTTCTGCTACCAAAGACTTCATAGCCATATGCACACCGAAATTTCCCTCCACTAGAACTGAGTCATTTTTCTTCAGAGTTTTGAATGACCCATTTATCATCTTGGATCATGTTGTCCACACTACGCTACAGAAAACACTTCTAAACTGCACTACATATCCCATGTTCTAGGGCTGCAAATTCCCTGTAAAGCCATTAGTATCTACTACACTCTTATCTCCAACATTAGATTTCATTTTTCACTTCATCATCCAATATTTTCATCTCACAGTCTATTTGCAATGAAGATTTTAGGATTCCTTTATTTTTAAAAGCTTTGATGACCCTCTATGGTGGCTTGATAATAGTCTAAAACTTGAACAACATAGTCTCCCTACATATAATTTCTATGACGATCCTTTCTCTCATTTTCATCCATCAAACCCGTATCTTATTGTTCATAAGTGAATTGGATGAAATCCATGTAAGAACAATTAAGGATCACATATCAAAACTTAAATACTTTTGTATCTCTTTGGTTTCCTTACCATCTCATAGCATTATAGTTTTTTACCTCCTACTTCTATCCGTGGATAACCCCAACATAAGAAGTCTCATAAGGGTGGGAATGTGGTCAAGACTGAGCCTTATGACATGCACCTTTTTGATAATGAGCCTATGATTAGGGAGGTCTTCCAAAGAGTTGGTTTCTTAGTTTTCTTTCAAAACATGCAGAGGGGACACTCTGAACTAGCAAGGAAGTTTTCTTTAAACTTTGAACCATTGATTTGGAGGTATCTAAGGCCATTATTGCAGTAGCCACTGAGATACCCAACAACGGTGAGAGGTGGTTTAAATGTATGACCCTCAATGCAACCTTTTATAAGGATTTCTTTAAACCAAATTATCAGAAAGACAATTTGTCTAAGGGAGTTCCTAGCAACCACCTAGTTGAGGGTTTTGATAAAATGTTGAACATTATCTGGAGGTATTTTACATGTGAGGGCATATTTAACATGATATACCAATATCACATTAGGCTCTTGTTTCATTTCACAGGAAAGGATTTAATGAATATTCCTTCTTATCTACTCAGAAGTATGGGAAAGATGGATGATAGGGTCCAAGCCAAGTCCAAGGCTATGGACACTAGTGTTTTCCACTCTGGGTTAATTAGGATGTTGGTTATGAAAGAATTGAAGAAGACAAACATTTCTTGGGAACAATTCATTGTCTCTACTAATCTGCAGCTAGATCTAGCCTCTACCCATCAATCCAAGATGCAAAGTCCTTTTCTTGCAAGTATTGTTTCCCAAAAAGAAACAAGTAATAAGAGAAGGAGAAAACCCACTTCCCTAGACAAAGAAACTCCTAAATAATTTGAATAAGAAGAGAGGGAGGTCCATCACTCCCCACAAAGAGAATTTCACCTCATACTGGACCTGAACTGGAAGAGGTTTCTCCATCAACAAAAACCACAACCAAGAAGGGGAGAAAGATGCATTTCCCTTCACATGATGCAACAACTAAGACCAGAGTCGTGAGGAATTTTACTACATCATCAACCCACAAGGAATTTGTTGAAACATAAGTCAGACCCAAAGCTTTAGTCCCAAAGAAAGATAAAGGTAAAAGTGAAATAGTTGGGAAGACTATTGAGGTCATGACTAAAGCCTATATTCAGAAGAAAGACAAAGGTAAGGGTGAAGCTACTGAGAATCCTATTGAAATCATAGATATCATCTCTCCCCCTGATAATCCCACTTTCAAGAGACTGATTAAGCAAGTCACGGATGCTAGAAAGGAAGTTTTCCATTTGAAGGATAAAATATTGACTGAGAGGAGGAAGATGTAAGAGTTCATGGAAATGTATAGTGAAACCCTTAAGCTGTCTTGATTTATAGAAAAAAGATTCTTACCCCTCCACGGGAAACTTCAGACTCTATATAGGAAAAACAATAGAATTCAGTCCCAAAACAGAAAGATCAAAGAAGAATTCCAACCCTTCAAAGATGATCTAGCCCAGAGGAACTTAAATGTTCTAGCACAAGTTGCAATAGAAATAAATGCACCTACAATAGAGAGGAGTAATCCTGGAAAAGAAGGAGATGTTGTTGTGATAGAGGGAAGTTCTCCTACAACAAGGAGGAGTGCCATATTGAGAAACTAAATGGAGAGTATGAAAGATCCATTTTTGGTGATGAATATTTTTTGCAATCTTGAAGTGTTTAAGGAAATATGATATATTGATGTATTAGAGGCATATAGAGGCTCATAGTTCATCTACTAAGGATTTTGGTGTTTTTGTGGATTCGTTGCAGAACACATGAAAAAAACAGAGAGTTCATAGCACCTGGTGCTACAGAATCATCTACACACATTGTTCTATAGTTGCACTATTAGCACAAGAATTTGTAGCCAGAAGAGGCTTGCCTCTCCATAAGCAACTAAATAACCTCTATAGGCATATACATGCTTCTAACCTATCAAATCAAAGTTCTTGATAATTCTCATCATACAGAAGATAACAAACATTCCATAGCACCATGGCGCTACCGAATTGTCTATATAGCATGGTTTTCCATTTTACTACCTAAAATGCTACGAAATTTGTTAAGCAGTGTAATGATGGCACTATGAATTCCATAGGTTGTTACCAAATCCATTGTCATGTGGAATGCTACCAAATTTGTCAACGTTGAAGTTATTTAGATGTGAATTATGATGGTGCTACCAAATTGCACGCAGATACACAGGAGGGCGCTACCAAAATTTTGACAGAGACCAAATTGTGCAAAGTTATTTTGCAAGGACACTTCTGCCAGTTTTGAGTGACTAACTTAAAACTTGGATTATGAACAAATGAGAAGGTATTTTTGAAACCTGGAGGAGGTTTTTGTTCACCACATACCAAATAACAGAAATCTCTCTTAGTTTTTCAAAATGTTTTATGTTTTGAGAGATATTAGACATAAAAGTGGTGCTTCCAAATGTGCATAATTGTTTTACAGTTGCACTACAAAATTTCTTGTAGTGATCACGGTTTGGATATTCGGCTTTTTGGGAGGTTTCCACTTGTCAAGGAGGATTTGAATGAATTTTAAAGGATCATTTAGATGTCAAGGGACACCTACACCTAAGATTTATCTCCATCAAAGGCCTCATGCAATGAGGTGGAAACAATTTATTAATGACTTCCAACAAATTCTTTAAAATTAGCAGTTTGTTGGATATTTGTCTCTTTGATTGTTGCCACCTATCTCCAAGGCTTAGAATCCAATGGAGGAGATGAGATTCAACCTATTAAGTTTATTTGGATGTTATTTTATATTTAAGGAAGGAGAGATTTGTTGGGAAAGGTGGATTCATGAGCCAAGAGAGGCTAGAGAGAGTAGGAGCAGGCCGTCTTTCCATGTGTGTTCATTTGTAAGCCTGTGGGCATTTTATGATTGTAAGCATTATTGTTATTGGAGACTCATGAAAGTTATGATTTTAGATTGTAATTATTATGTTTATATATCTTCTTATTTGAATATATTCCAGATTTGAGGATCAAAGGCTGCCAATGATTTATGGATCCCTAAGAACTAGAGGATCTACTGTATTTTTCCCATTAGTCATTGTTTATATTCAAGTATTTGTTGATTCATTAAATTGAGAGGATCTCTCTTTCGTGAACAATCTATATTATGTTTTCCTTCTTCATTCTTCAACCTATCAACATATAATCTTATTTTTTGTTGTGCAACTTTAGTGCCTTCGATGAGTAGAATGTTTGTGACTCCATTGCCCATTGGTGTAGCCTACTGATTTGCTATTTTCTCCCTTCTCCCTTTCTTTTTCCATCTTGTTGATCCACCTATTCAAAAACAAAATTATCTTTTACATTCTGATGGGTGTTGAGCTTAAACTTTCGCAGTCGAAGTCTAACTTTCATTATTAACATGTGCTACCAAAGGCACTACAGAATCATCTAGCCAGACACAAAATGGGCACTATAGAATCTGCAGAGCAATTTTACAAATGGGCGCCACATAATCTGCAAAGCAATTTCATAGGAGGGTGCTAGAAAATATGCTACCGAATGTGCTACAGAATCAGTTGTAGAACAATTTTAACGAGGTGGGCACTACATAATTTTCTACCAGTTGCGCAATGGAATGGTGCTACGAACTGGCTTCTACAGTCAAAATTTTTGAATTTATTGCTCCTTCAAGGCTTTGGTGATTTGGATGGAAACAAGGATCATTAGATGGTAGTTGGAGTTCAACACATATCTTGGAGGACACATGGCACTAGAGAAGATGTGCCCAAACAACAACAAATCTTGTCATTCATATCTTGTTAGAGTTTTTTCCAACAGGCTCCTTGATTTTAGTAGTTTATTAGATCCACTTGTACAGATGTTAGACTAGTATCTTTTTGTGGAGAATCCTGGGATAGTGATCAGGGGATCAAATTTTGCTCAATTTTCAAAGTGCTCGGAATTCAACGAAAATGGTGCCATTGCGTTAGTCTCGTCTTCCTCATTCCGGTGGTATATTTACTTTCTCAAACAAAGTCCATATGGAGAAGATATCGCGATCTGTTCGCCAAGCCAAACAGTCAAAAAATTTGATGCTGACTGTACCTATCTGTATAGTCCGTACAGTCCGTACGGTCTGACGTGGCAGGGCCATACAGACCATACGGTGGTGATGTGGCATATGTTGATTGGTCGATTTTAGGCGAGTCGGATGAGTCCTTATTCCGTTGGTTATATGTGTTATTGTTTTGGGGAGTCCTTATTTGTATGATAGAAAGGCTATTTTCTATCGTTAGGAGAATAAGTATCATTTGTTTAAAGATGGGGTTGAGTATGTTGTCAGAGCTCACACTAAGAACATGACTTTATCAGTCATAAATGCAGGGCAAATGAAGAGGTTAGTTAATGCAAGTAAAAATTTTGTTCTCTTAATGATCAAACCTAAAAATGATGTTGAGAAAGAAGCATTTCAAGGTTGTGATACTAAGTTAAAACCAAATCTATTTGAAGTTGTTAATCAATATGATGACATCTTTAAAGAACCTAAGGGGTTGCCTCCAAAAAGAGGAATCCAACATGAAATTCAGTTACAACAAGATTGTCCACTTCCAAATATTGGTATGTATAGAATGTCAGTTATGGAAAATGCTGAGATTAAAAAAAAAAATTTAGGAGTTGTTAGACAAAGGGGTAATCGTGCCAAGTTCTTCGCCATGTGGATCTCCAATTGTGTTGGTTCCAAAGAAGGATGGAACATGGCGAATGTGTGTTGATTTCAGGGCTTTGAACAAAATAACAGTTAAAAATCGTTATCCTCTTCCACGAATTGATGATTTGCTTGATCAATTAAAAGATGCAAAATATTTCACTAAGTTAGATTTAAGGAGTGGTTATCATCAGATCAGGATTGTTGAGGGCGACACATGGAAGACAACTTTTAAGACTAAGCAAGGTTTGTTTGAATGGATGGTAATGCCATTTGGACTTTGCAATGCACCTGCTACTTTCATGCGAGTTATGAATGATGTCTTGAGACCTTTTCTGGATGATTTTGTTATTGTCTACTTAGATGATATTTTGATTTTATGTAAATCTTGTGAAGAGAATATTGAACATGTGAAAAGAGTTTTGGATGTTTTGAGGAAAGAACAATTCTTTTTGAAGTTGTCCAAATGTGAATTTGGCAAAACTTCACTTATCTACTTAGGCCATATTGTTGGTGGAGGTGAATTAAAAATTGATCATTCAAAAGTTAAAGTTATTTTGGAATGGTCCACACCCAACAATGTGATAGAGGTAAGAAGTTTTTTGGGAGCAACCCAATACTGGAGAAAGTTTATTGCTAACTTTTCGTCCATTGCAGCTCCATTACATGTTGTGACAAGTGTCAAGCAAGGTTTCCAATGGGGAGGCAAGCAACAGCAGGCTTTTGAAACTTTGAAAGAAAAGATCAGTTCAGTGCCGGTTCTTGCACTTCCAAATTTAAGACAACCTTTTGAAATCCAGACAGATGCAAGTAACTATGCGATGGGAGCAGTTTTGCTTCAGTATGGTAAGCCAATTTGTTTTCATTGTGAGATGTTTAATGGTGTCATGATTAATTATCCTACTTATGATAAGGAATTATATGCATTGGTTCAAAGTGTTAAGAAATCGAAGCATTATTTTTTGGGAAAAGAAACCATTATTCACACAGATCATCAACCTTTGCAATATTTACAATCATAGTCAAAGCTACAACAAGCTAGACACTTCAGATGGATGGGTTTTCTTCAACAGTTTCATTTGGTTATCAGGTAGAAGAAGGGCATTTTTAACAAAGTCACTGATATGCGTTCCATGCCTATTATTAGTGCTTCAGTTATTCTTAAGCAGAGTCCTATAATGCATGAAAGTTATGTGGAACAATATGCTTTAGATGTTGACTTTAAGGAAGTGTATGAAACTTTGTGACACTCTAACCATGTTGAAGAATTGTATTATCATTTGCATAATAATCTGTTGTATCATATTGGCAAGTTGTGTATTCCACAGGGAGAAAGAATCAACATCATAAGAGAAGCGCATTCTTCTCTTATTGCTGGTCATTTTGGAGTAGGCAAGACAATGGAAAATTTGCAAAGATATTGTTACTGGCCTAAGATGAATGAAAGTGTTTCGCGATATGTTCGGGGATGTTCGTTGTGTTCTACAAGTAAACCTAGTAATTGAAAGTTGGGTTTGTACACTCCACTTCCAATTCCTTCTCGACCTTTGGAAAGTATTTCCATGGATTTTGTTGGCGGTTTACCTATGTCGAGAAGAGGTCATGATTATCTTTATGTTGTGGTTGATCGTTTTAGTAAGATGTGTATTTTGATGCCATGTACTAAACAGGTAACAGCAGAACAAACGACCCAGTTGTTCTTTCAAAATGTTTGGGTGCATTTTGGTTTGCCCAAGTCCATTATTTCTGATCGGGATTCTCGATTTGTTGGAAGTTTTTGGTCGAGTTTGTGGGCACTCATGGACACCAAGCTTAAGAAGAGCACAACTTTTCATCCGCAGAAAGATGGTCAGATAGAGGTGGTGAATCGTACAGTGGTACATCTTGTTTGTGCTTATTGTAGCAAACACCCTAAGCTTTGGGATGAACATTTACACTACATTCAACATGCGTACAATCGAGATAAGCACTCTTCGATGCAAACGTCGCCATTTGAGGCATGTTTTGGCTATTTTCCCAAGTCACCTTTAGATTTCATCTTTGGGAAAGATATTGTTGTTGATGGGCATTATGATATTGATCAGGCAGAGAATTTCATTGAACAAATTCAGTCGATACATCAGGTGGTGCAAGAGCAGTTGGAAAAGAGTCATGCCAAGTACAAAGTGAGACATGACAAGCATCAAGTTGATCACAGTTTCGAAGTTGGTGATGAAGTGTGGCTTTACATCAGCAAGGAGAGGCTTAAAGGAGAAGGTAAAAAGTTGAAACCAATTCAATATGGTCCCTTCAAGATTATTGACAAGATTGGTAAAAACGCTTTTCGTTTAGATTTGCCTCCATATATGCAAATGTATGCAATTGTTAATGTTGAGAATTTGAATTTGTATGAGCCTCCATTGATTGATGATCAAGGAGAGAATGTTAAGATTCCTTCCATAGATGATTTTTCTCCAGAGTATCTAACAGAACTGCAGGAAGACACCATCCTGGACAGGAGAATGCGAACTTCGAAGTGAGGAAATGTGGAGTATTTGCGAGTTGGCCTTAAAGGGACGAATCCAAGCAAGGCCAAGTGGATTGAGGTTGGAAGGGTGAGGGAACTTTACCCTCATCTTCACATAGACCGAGATAGTCTTTTGGAGGTCCAAAAGCTTCCCAATGAGGAGGTGTGATCAGGGGATCAAATTTTGTTCAATTTTCAAAGTGCTCGGAATTCGACGAAAATAGTGCCATTGTGTGTGTCTCGTCTTCTTGATTCCGGTGGTATATTTACTTTCTCAAACAGAGTCCATATGGAGAAGATATCGTGATCTGTTCGCCAAGCCAAACAGGTAAAAAATTTGATGCTCACTGTACCTGTCCATACAGTCCGTACGGTCTGACGTGGTAGGGCCATACAGACCATACAGTGGTGATGTGGCATATGTTGATTGGTCGATTTTAGGCGAGTCGGATGTTGACACATGTCATTGGGTGGCCAATAATAGGAGGACACGTGGCCCAATCCAAGGGCGCCACGTGTCACTCACTGGTTGGCTAAGGAGTCCTATATACAAAATATTGGAGGCCGCGGGGTTTGACCCCCAGACCTCTCCTCCGCATAGTGTTTTCACAAACTCCAATAACCAACTTGACGCCATTCATTCCTTGTAAGGAATATGGATTACATTGTATTTAAGTTTGGTCATAGTATTAAACGGAAAGGGGGTGGGTCGGGGCTTAGCCCCAACCCATGGTTCCATTGAACAACACATATAACCGTGCGTTATCATTGTAATGACCGCGCGCAAATCGTATATCATATATGTAATATATATTCCCATTGTATATGCCACTCCATTATATATGCGCGGGGCTTGGAACGTGGCCCGTGGTTTTTACTATTTGCATATGCCCATGCGTTGGGGGTGCGGAGGGGGTTACACAGTTATGTGACCAACTAACCACCTATTTGCCAGCACCACGGTCATGTGCGCCATATGCCCAGGTGTCGAGGCGGTTAGGGGATGGCGCGCCCTTAATCATCCTACAATTTGCACCATTGGCGCGGTTGCGCCCGGTGCTGGGTTTTTGCACTCAAAAGAGCATGTGAACCAGGTTCATTCAAAGGGGGATGTGAATTGTAGAACAAGAGACAACAAGATTGAAGAGGGAGACTTCCAGGAGGCCTAACTTCTTCATTTTTCGACCGATTGAGGTGCCGAAAGAGCCCAGACAAGGGTTTTGGGATGTTGGGAAGCCATTGGAGTAGTCGGTTTGTCTATTTGAGCATTGTAAAACATGTTTTTGAGCACGTTTTGAGAAATTAATAATAATGATCCATTGGAAGATGGACCAGGAGATGTAGCCCAGAAGAGGGGTGAACTCCTTTATCAATTGTTGTGCACATGTGTTTATGTTCAATGTCTATGCTGTTGTCTATGTGTAATTTACATAAGTAATCCTTAATTTATGTGTTGCAAACTGATCATGTTGCTTTAAATACATAACATTTCACTTGCAATAAATTTTCAAGTATTTCAAGTCTTCTTCATTTTTAGATCAGATAGGAAGGACAACTCACACCTCTTATTGTTGTCTATTGTTTTGGTTATAAATACATCACATGAATGATATGTTAAATTTTGAATGGTTGAGTAGAGCTCCCTACTTTGTAATATTTTGACAAAACATAGTTGTTCTCTTGTTATGTATGAGAACTGAGATATTTTCATAAATAGAAGGCACCCTCTTTTTCATCATCTTGTTTCTTCTTACGCTGAAATGCTCATTATTGGATGATCCTTATGAGATGTTCTGGTTGTGTTATAATGAATGTTTGATTATAATTCTCCCATGAATGTTTTTCAGTGTTTTAAACTTTAGTTCAAGAATTTCTTGTGACTGAGTTTTTCTTCACCTAGATGCTAGAAGGTTTGATTCTTATAGTAGACTTGTCCACCTTCCTCAATAGGTCTTCCTTATATTCACCTTTATCTTTAAACCATTGACTGAAGGTAATGAAAACCTCATTTTCTTATGAATTCTAGCCTAGAGTTTTGTGTTAAAACATTCTTATGTTGAGTTTTCTCCATTTTACCTTTAATCATTAACTCACATTTACAAACCTTTTGATGGGTACTCGGCTTATCCTCTTGCATTCTGATGGTGACTTTTAGTGCTAATAGGGGGGATAGACTCTAATGTTTCCGTCCTTCTTCTATTGTGTCATCTAAGTAAATCCTTCAATCCTATTCCAAGTTGTTCTTAAGCAGGGATGATAGGATATTTAAACACTTCGGAGTTACTTAAGATCAAATTGGTTTAATGTGTCGTTAGGTAAAAGTGTGTTTCTTACTGTATTTATTTAGTATGCGTTAGTATACATTTGTAGTTAGGAAATTCTTGATTCACAATATGTTCATGACATAGAGTGATCTAATGTTTCATACTCTCCTTGATCTTAATGGCTACGTTGATAGGTGGAATAACACTTGATTGGTCCATGATATATATTTAAAGAACATGGACGGTCATTTGTCGATCATGAGAAACTCTCTTGTAAATCTCTTTGTAATCTTTTTCTTTTTCATTAATAAATTGTTCCAAGTGGCCACGCTCGAAGAGGTAGTGGATGTTTCCCTGTAGAGGTTTACCATGTCAAAATATCGATGTGTTGATATTTGATCTGGTTGTATGAGCAATTATTGAAGGTACTCGTCCTTTATTTGAATACTTGTGTTGTCGAATAAGAAGTTTATTCTAGACCACATTGTTATTTGTATGAATACAAAACTTCCATGAGCATGTTATGAAGGGTTTTCTTTTGGTATCAAGATAGGAAAAACATCCCTTCTAGTATATACATAGAGATGATTTCACAATAAAATAATATAAGAATCAAGACTATTGTTGTGGAAGTTATTTGCCAAAAACACAGGGATTTGTTGTCACTTTATCCATGTTGATTATTTTAATAGTTTCTATGATTGACATGTTTTTTTTAATAGTCTCTATGATTGATATGTTTGTTGATATTTTATTATGATTGGCATGTTTGTTGATATTTTATTAATGCTTTGGGCTATCATTGCTTGGAGCCTATATCACTCTCCCTCTTTGTTTAAAAATTTTCAAATTTTCCTTCTTCCTTTAAAACCACTGGGATTTAAGAAGGTGTATCCAATCCTAGCAAAGTTTCTTTAAGAGTACATTCTTCCATCTTAATTCTCTTCCATAGATTTGTTTGTTTGTCACAAGAAACTGTTCTCCTTCCGACAAAGGACATGTGAAAGATAATCATGTCTTTTATTTTCTTTTTAGTGATTAACATCAACTAAACTTGTACCCCACTCAATGAAAATAACTTTAAATGGTATCTATTTAAAAAGATAAAATATCGTACAAGTTATGTTATGAACGGATATGGATATGATATTGTATTAGCTCTCATTATTAATGAGCAAAGAGGTAAATTCTATAAAGTCATTTTGGGGAGCTTGAGTTTACAAGTGAAAGCTGAGGAAGGATAACACCTTTGAAGTGCTCAAAGGGAGATGGAGATTGAAATCGTCTCATAGAAGTCAAGTTTAGGAGGGAGAACACTAAGTCATTTGGACAGGGGTCATTGAGGAGTGCATCTGGTGGTCAAAATTCTCCGTGGAGAACTCACAAAGTCACGAGGATCGTAGGACCCAGAGGAGATGTAAGGTGGTTAGGAGTTAGATGAATCTAACACCCTGACATCAAGAATCAATGTGGACTGTTGATCATGGTCTGTTTGAGCCATCATATCATTGCGGGGACTCGGGATTCACAAGTTTGGAGTGCAGGCTAAAATCCTTGGTCACACAAATTCCTGGATCGCAAAAGGGATTATCATGTGTGGAATTTCAGAATTTTAGTAATTCGGTTTTCGACATACCAAAAATTTCGATGATAAAGAACTGGGACCCTTTTCATTGAAAATTCCAAAGTTGCAAAAAACGGCGTGCCTTGGTGTGGAATTTCGACATTTCATCTTTCCAGAGTTCGGGAAGTAGAGGAGGTTGTGGTTTTGGAATCGAGAGTTTCAAATTCCTAGTTTGTGAAATCCCGAAGATGGAAAGGAGAAATTCCCAAAAAGTTGAGAGACAATATCGTTGGACACCAATCAGATTTTGGGGTTTCAGGACTCAAGAGGTAAAGTTGCATGGTCAACGCAACTCCAAAAATCACGAAGAGAGAAATGCCAAAAAGTTGGGTCCCAAGTCTCAGTCAGAGGGTACGCGTGGTGGAAGTAAAAGGAGGGGTCAAGCTTTGATGAAAATCTCGAAAGGCCATTGATCTTGCATTCCTTGGGATGTTGAGCCCATTTTGACATTCCATCATTTCATAATTTGGGGAATCATAAGGGAAGAGGAATGACTATCGGTTGTTCGCTCAAAGTCTTGAAAGTCGAAACTAGTGGGTGACAGGTGGTATGTGTTCGGTGCATTGAAGGAGTCAACCTTTGCTAACAATTGACATTTCGGCATTTTCCAAGAGCTCTGGAAATACATCGGGACCCTACAACTCCCGAAACCCAAAGTCCTTTGTGGTTTAAACAAAAGGGTTTAATTAACCCTTGGCATGGTTTTAGTGATGATTTTGAGCGAATCTCGGCCTGAGGGTAGGGGGTCTGCATCAAAGTGGTATCAGAGCACATAACAAATTCTTTGCTTTCTGTAGCAGAGCTAAAAGAGAAAAAATTTTAGCCATGCTGCCAAGAAGAACAAAGAGGCCAATGCCTGATCAAGTAGTGGAAAGAGAAATGCATGAGTTACGTGCTGGACATGATGCTATGGAGATAGAACAGAGGTGCACATTCGACACTAGGGATATCAGTGAGGATTAAAGTCAAAATGAAGCTGGAAATGAAGGAGAAGAAGTTGCAGTCAAAGATGCTACAGACAAACACCTATTCAGGGCTATTGCAAGGATAGGTGCCAGAGCAAAAATGGAGATTCCCATGTATGAAGGCAACTTGGATGTTGAAGAACTTCTAGACTGGATTAGAGATCTAGAAAAATACTTCAACTATGAGGATGTCTAGGAAGATAAGAAAGTCAAACATGTTGTTACTAGACTTAAAGGGCATGTAGCACTATGGTGGGATGAACCGCAGGTTGATAGACGCTGCAAGGGAAAGAAGAAAATCAAAAGTTGGGATAGAATGGTTGCAAAGATGAAAGCCAAATTTATACCCAGGGATTATCAAATAACTCTGTTTCGGAGGATGCAGAGTTTGAGATAGAAGATGATGTCAGTGAAAGAATACACTAAAGAATTCTACAAAATAAACATCAGAGCAGGTCATCGGGAAAGCGATGATGAAAAAGTTGTCAGGTACATGAATGGTCTACAATATGATTGACATGTTTTTTTTTAATTTTATTATGATTGACATATTTGTTGATATTTTATTATGATTGACATGTTTGTTGATATTTTATTAATGCTTTGAGCTTATATCACTATCCCTCTTTGTTTCAAAATGTTTCAAATTTTCCTTCTTCATTTAAAACCACTAGGATTTAAAAAGGTGTATCCAATCATAGCAAAGTTTCTTTTAGAGTACATTCTTCCATCTTAATTCTCTTCCATAGATTTGTTTGTTTGTCATAAGAAACTGTTCTCCTTCCGACAAAGGACATGTGAAAGATAATCGTGCCTTTTATTTGCTTTTTAGTGATTAACATCAACTAAACCTGTACACCACTCAATGAAAATAACTTTAAATGGTATCTATTTAAAAAGATAAAATATCGTACAATTTATGTTATAAAAAGATAAAATATCGTACAATTTATGTTATGAACTGATATGGATATGATATTGTATTAGCTCTCATTATTAATGAGCAAAGAGGTCAATTCTATAAAGTCCAACAACTTCTCTTCATACAAAGGCTTCACGCCTATAAGAGTTTAAATATCGTCCACTTCTATAAGAATTAAAATATCTAAATTGTAAATTGTATGTACAAGTACAATTTTCATGAAATGTCTCACAAAACAAAATAGTTTTTAAAGAAATTAATAATAGTATCTTTGCAAAGAAATATTGGATTAATTTAAATAGGGTGCTGGAGTGAGTACAAAGGTTATCTCTAATGCGATGTAATGAAAACGTTTCTCGCTTCAAATAGCCATTACATGATGTGTATATATCGCTAATCATACTCTTCATATCAACTTCATACAAGATAAAGTACTAACTAATTACTCAGTTAAACTGAAGAAAATCCTCGCCAAATTCTCAATTAAAATGAATCTGCACTGTTTATTTTATTTTATTTATAGGCATCCTTCAGTAAACGAGCCACAATTAGCCAAGACAACCGATCTGCTTTGCTGCTTGTTAGTGAGATTTCCCAAACACAAAATCCATTTAAGTTAGGGAACAGTGAACAATATAAGCTGCTCTCGATGCTAAACCTGAAGGAAGAGGGATATATTTTGACACGTCACAATCCTAAGAAGCACTATTTCTACTTATAATTGATTAAGAGTAGAGAAAGCTCCATTCAGTTGGATCTTCAATATGCCTTCTCACCGACATAATTGCCAGGGGGATCGTAGTTGCACGTAATGAAAGTGTCACCGTTGTCGCAGATGGCCCTTGCGCAGCCGACTCTGCGAGAATTCTTCCACACTACTTGAGAATAGTGCCCGCATTTGGCATTTTCGTCGCAAGTACGACTGTTATAGTTGAAGGCAGTGTACTCGCTGATCCATAAGGCGGCTGCATCCTTTGGCTGCCAGCTACTTCCACCACCCCAGAAGAGATTTTCGCCATATGTCCCATTCGAATGCTGCAAAGCGCAGTCATCTGTTCTCTGATTCGCATATGCCTGTGCGTAGCTGGCAACAGTGTCATCCCACAAAAGAGGAGGAACCCCAACTTTGGCTCTTGCGTCGTTTTGGGGTTCAACGAATTCGGACACCAACGCTTGATCATTTGCAGCCAGAAGAACTGCTCTGGACACCACACAGAATAACAAGTTAAAGCAAAGGGTCAGTTGAAAGTGGAGAAACATTGTCATCTTCATTGTCTCCTGATTAATCCTCCTGTTCACTCTGCTTTCTACAATCGTTGATAGCCTTGCTATTCTCCTCCTCGATTTATAGGATGAGAGTTCGAAGAAGATGGTGCTCCAGATCAACTGAATCAAAACTAA